>RYYW01000212.1:71246-73746 GCA_013621005.1 Aeschynomene evenia | reverse complement strand
CAGAAATTCATTTTTTGAAAACTATTAATCCGACAATCAAAAGAGAAGAAACACAACAAAAGAGTATACATGTTGTAGTCTAGTAGATTTTTATTAATGGCGGATTATAGCCAAGCGGATCAACGCATCCTTGTACTGGAGCCGGGCATTTGCTCGGACGAATTTTCATATATTCCATGTCCGTGGTTAACCCCTGTCGCAGAGTCAGCCCGAGTCGGGCCCTGCCTGGTGCTTGCCAGGCACCGTGCATGGACAAGTGTGCCAAGGCTTGTGTTACAAGGCCATGTCGCAGAGTCAGCCCGAGTCGGGCCTGCCTGGTGCTTGCCAGGCACCGTGCCATGGACCCGTGCCTAAGTGTGCCAAGGGAAACATGGTGCTTCCCACGTAACAGTTACAAGGCCATGTCGCAGAGTCAGCCCGAGTCGGGCCTGCCTGTGCTTGCCAGGCACCGTGCCATTCCTTTGCTGATCCGTGCTGGACATGACAGTTTCATGGCGTGAACCCCATACCAGGATTGACATGGCGAGAAAGGGGGTCGTGGGGAGGGACGAATCGGAGCGACAAGGGCTGAATCTCAGTGGATCGTGGCAGCAAGGCACTCTGCACTTACAATACCCGTCGCGTATTTAAGTCGTCTGCAAAGGATTCTATCGGTGGGAATTGCGCTTCAAGGCGTCCGCACGGCTCATGCACGGGAGACACGGCACGTGCCTCTGGGGGCGAGTCCCTACTGCTGGTCGGCAATTCGCTTCTAGCATTCTGACTTAGAGGCGTTCAGTGCACGGTAAAATGACCCCAACCCGTCACCGCTGGTTTCTAATAACGGTTATATTTCTACATTTAGGCAGACGACTTAAATACGCGACGGGGTATTGTAAGTGGCAGAGTGGCCTTGCTGCCACGATCCACTGAGATTCAGCCCTTGTCGCTCCGATTCGTCCTCCCCACGACCCTTTCTCGCCATGTCAATCCTGGTATGGGGGTTCATGAAACTGTCATGTGTGTTCACGGATCAGCAAGGAATGGCACGGTGCTGGCATCGGGCTGACTCTGCGACATGGCTTGTAACTGTTACGTGGGGAAGCACCATGTTTCCCACTTAGGCACGGGTCCATGGCAAAGCACCAGGCAGGGCCGACTCGGGCTGACTCTGCGACATGGCTTGTATCACCATGAACTTAGGCACGGGTCCATGGCAATCGGGCTGACTCTGCGACAGGATGGATATATGAAAATTCGTCGAGCAAATGCCGGCTCCAGTACAAGGATGCGTTGATCCGCTTGGCTATAATCCGCCATTAATAAAAATCTACTAGACTACAATGTATACTCTTTTGTTGTGTTTCTTCTCTTTGATTGTCGGATTAATAGTTTTCAAAAAATGAATTTCTGTATATGGCTGGCGGGGATATGGTGGGTGATTTCCGTGGTGTACATGTAGCACTGCTCTTTCTTTATGAAGAAAGTCGTGGCGAAATTCGGCTCTAGACCCATCTGGTATTCGGGCAAGCCGGGGATCCCGCTTGCGAAGAAAAACCAACAAATGAAGATCGGCTTGAACGGATTGAAATTTGGGGAGCAAGAAGATATCATTCTTGTAAGCATCCCTGTAAAAAAAGTGAAAAATAATTTCCTTGAGGAAAAACTATGAAATTTGGGAGCAATAAGATACCATGTCTTGTAACCATCCATGTAAAAATGAAAAATAATTTCCTTGAGCAAAAACTATGAAATTTGGGGAGCAATAAGATATCATTATTGTAAGCATCCATGTAAAAAATCATGCAAAATACCATGTCCAGACCCATTTTCCTATTTTTCTCGTATTTTTTGGATTTTCGGCATCAAAAATTAAAAAAAAAAAATTCCTTGGAGAAAAATTATGAAATTTGAGGAGTAACAAGATACCATTATTATAAGCATCCATGCAAAAAATCATGCAAAAATACCATGTCTAGGTCCAAATATTGGACTTATGTCTCCTCGGAAAAAAGGACGTCCACTGCTGCAAGATTGGTTTTTGCACATAAGCCTACTATAGGGGGGAGGTGCTCCACTGCCACACCAGGCGCGCGCCAGGTGCCTTGTGTGCGCGCCCCTCCCCCCACGCGCGCACACTTAGACCCATTTTTGGGTCTAAGTGTGCGCGTGCGTTGCCCGATCGGATCTATCTTTGATTTTTGATCCCGTGCTCGAAATGTCCGTCCGGCGGCCCGACCGGTGCTGTCCACTGACGTTTGTCCTGCGTTGCTGCGGATATTCTCGTGGATGGTCGAGGTTGGGCTGTAGGATAGCATCAGAGCATGTGTGCGATTGGATCATAGATAGCACCGTGTCTTCTCCTTGCAAGTTTGTTCTTTTGGTCCCGTCCCGTGCTCGAAATGTTCGTCGGCGGCCTGACCGGCGCTGTCCACCCACGTGGATGGTGTAGGATGGGCTGTAGGATTGGAGCACCAGAGCATGTCAACGACTGGATCGAGGTTGGCTGTTTCCCTTGCGA
>RYYW01000212.1:31813-50849 GCA_013621005.1 Aeschynomene evenia | reverse complement strand
GTGTTGCACCTCTTTTTTGATCTTTTTCTTTTTTTTCCCGTATTTTTTGTAATATCGCACCGGTCAACTGAAAGTCAACGGGGTGCCCGAGGCTCACCGATTGCCGTTCCTCTGGTCTCGGACAAGCTCACCATCGAATTACTGTGGGCCCCACGGGTACTGAAGACCTTCAATTTTGACTCCCGAGAGGATGAATTTTGAACGACAACGAAGGATAAGGAATTATTCACGCAATAATTCACAGGTGCGATCATACCAGCACTAATGCACCGGATCCCATCAGAACTCCGAAGTTAAGCGTGCTTGGGCGAGAGTAGTACTGGGATGGGTGACCTCCTGGAGTCCTCGTGTTGCACCTCTTTTTTGATCTTTTTCTTTTTTTTTTCCCAGTATTTTTGTAATATCGCACCGGTCAACTGAAAGTCAACGGGGGTGCCCGAGGCTCACCGATTGTCGTTCCTCTGGTCTCGGACAAGCTCACCCATCGAATTACTGTGGGCCCCACGGTACTGAAGACCTTCAATTTTGACTCCCGAAGAGGATGAATTTTGAACGACAACGAAGGGATAAAGGAATTATTCACGCAATAATTCACAGGTGCGATCATACCAGCACTAATGCACCGGATCCCATCAGAACTCCGAAGTTAAGCGTGCTTGGCGAGAGTAGTACTGGGATGGGTGACCTCCTGGGAAGTCCTCGTGTTGCACCTCTTTTTTGATCTTTTTCTTTTTTTTTCCCGTATTTTTTGTAATATCGCACCGGTCAACTGAAAGTCAACGGGGGTGCCCGAGGCTCACCGATTGTCGTTCCTCTGGTCTCGGACAAGCTCACCCATCGAATTACTGTGGGCCCCACGGGTACTGAAGACCTTCAATTTTGACTCCCGAAGGGATGAATTTTGAACGACAACGAAGGGATAAAGGAATTATTCACGCAATAATTCACAGGTGCGATCATACCAGCACTAATGCACCGGATCCCATCAGAACTCCGAAGTTAAGCGTGCTTGGGCGAGAGTAGTACTGGGATGGGTGACCTCCTGGGAAGTCCTCGTGTTGCACCTCTTTTTTGATCTTTTTCTTTTTTTTTTCCCAGTATTTTTTGTAATATCGCACCGGTCAACTGAAAGTCAACGGGGTGCCCGAGGCTCACCGATTGTCGTTCCTCTGGTCTCGGACAAGCTCACCCATCGAATTACTGTGGGCCCCACGGGTACTGAAGACCTTCAATTTGACTCCCGAAGAGGATGAATTTTGAACGACAACGAAGGGATAAAGGAATTATTCACGCAATAATTCACAGGTGCGATCATACCAGCACTAATGCACCGGATCCCATCAGAACTCCGAAGTTAAGCGTGCTTGGCGAGAGTAGTACTGGGATGGGTGACCTCCTGGGAAGTCCTCGTGTTGCACCTCTTTTTTGATCTTTTCTTTTTTTTTCCCAGTATTTTTTGTAATATCGCACCGGTCAACTGAAAGTCAACGGGGGTGCCCGAGGCTCACCGATTGTCGTTCCTCTGGTCTCGGACAAGCTCACCCATCGAATTACTGTGGGCCCCACGGGTACTGAAGACCTTCAATTTTGACTCCCGAAGAGGATGAATTTTGAACGACAACGAAGGGATAAAGGAATTATTCACGCAATAATTCACAGGTGCGATCATACCAGCACTAATGCACCGGATCCCATCAGAACTCCGAAGTTAAGCGTGCTTGGGCGAGAGTAGTACTGGGATGGGTGACCTCCTGGGTCCTCGTGTTGCACCTCTTTTTTGATCTTTTTCTTTTTTTTTCCCAGTATTTTTTGTAATATCGCACCGGTCAACTGAAAGTCAACGGGGGTGCCCGAGGCTCACCGATTGTCGTTCCTCTGGTCTCGGACAAGCTCACCCATCGAATTACTGTGGGCCCCACGGGTACTGAAGACCTTCAATTTTGACTCCCGAAGAGGATGAATTTTGAACGACAACGAAGGGATAAAGGAATTATTCACGCAATAATTCACAGGTGCGATCATACCAGCACTAATGCACCGGATCCCATCAGAACTCCGAAGTTAAGCGTGCTTGGGCGAGAGTAGTACTGGGATGGGTGACCTCCTGGGAAGTCCTCGTGTTGCACCTCTTTTTGATCTTTTCTTTTTTTTTCCCAGTATTTTTTGTAATCGCACCGGTCAACTGAAAGTCAACGGGGGTGCCCGAGGCTCACCGATTGTCGTTCCTCTGGTCTCGGACAAGCTCACCCATCGAATTACTGTGGGCCCCACGGGTACTGAAGACCTTCAATTTTGACTCCCGAGAGGATGAATTTTGAACGACAACGAAGGGATAAAGGAATTATTCACGCAATAATTCACAGGTGCGATCATACCAGCACTAATGCACCGGATCCCATCAGAACTCCGAAGTTAAGCGTGCTTGGGCGAGAGTAGTACTGGGATGGGTGACCTCCTGGGAAGTCCTCGTGTTGCACCTCTTTTTTGATCTTTTTCTTTTTTTTTCCCAGTATTTTTTGTAATATCGCACCGGTCAACTGAAAGTCAACGGGGTGCCCGAGGCTCACCGATTGTCGTTCCTCTGGTCTCGGACAAGCTCACCCATCGAATTACTGTGGGCCCCACGGGTACTGAAGACCTTCAATTTTGACTCCCGAAGAGGATGAATTTGAACGACAACGAAGGGATAAAGGAATTATTCACGCAATAATTCACAGGTGCGATCATACCAGCACTAATGCACCGGATCCCATCAGAACTCCGAAGTTAAGCGTGCTTGGGCGAGAGTAGTACTGGATGGGTGACCTCCTGGGAAGTCCTCGTGTTGCACCTCTTTTTTGATCTTTTCTTTTTTTTTCCCGTATTTTTGTAATATCGCACCGGTCAACTGAAAGTCAACGGGGTGCCCGAGGCTCACCGATTGTCGTTCCTCTGGTCTCGGACAAGCTCACCCATCGAATTACTGTGGGCCCCACGGGTACTGAAGACCTTCAATTTTGACTCCCGAAGAGGATGAATTTTGAACGACAACGAAGGGATAAAGGAATTATTCACGCAATAATTCACAGGTGCGATCATACCAGCACTAATGCACCGGATCCCATCAGAACTCCGAAGTTAAGCGTGCTTGGGCGAGAGTAGTACTGGGATGGGTGACCTCCTGGGAAGTCCTCGTGTTGCACCTCTTTTTTGATCTTTTTCTTTTTTTCCCAGTATTTTTTGTAATATCGCACCGGTCAACTGAAAGTCAACGGGGTGCCCGAGGCTCACCGATTGTCGTTCCTCTGGTCTCGGACAAGCTCACCATCGAATTACTGTGGGCCCCACGGGTACTGAAGACCTTCAATTTTGACTCCCGAAGAGGATGAATTTTGAACGACAACGAAGGGATAAAGGAATTATTCACGCAATAATTCACAGGTGCGATCATACCAGCACTAATGCACCGGATCCCATCAGAACTCCGAAGTTAAGCGTGCTTGGCGAGAGTAGTACTGGGATGGGTGACCTCCTGGGAAGTCCTCGTGTTGCACCTCTTTTTTGATCTTTTCTTTTTTTTTCCCGTATTTTTTGTAATATCGCACCGGTCAACTGAAAGTCAACGGGGGTGCCCGAGGCTCACCGATTGTCGTTCCTCTGGTCTCGGACAAGCTCACCCATCGAATTACTGTGGGCCCCACGGGTACTGAAGACCTTCAATTTTGACTCCCGAAGAGGATGAATTTGAACGACAACGAAGGGATAAGGAATTATTCACGCAATAATTCACAGGTGCGATCATACCAGCACTAATGCACCGGATCCATCAGAACTCCGAAGTTAAGCGTGCTTGGGCGAGAGTAGTACTGGGATGGGTGACCTCCTGGGAAGTCCTCGTGTTGCACCTCTTTTTTGATCTTTTTCTTTTTTTTTCCCAGTATTTTTTTGTATATCGCACCGGTCAACTGAAAGTCAACGGGGGTGCCCGAGGCTCACCGATTGTCGTTCCTCTGGTCTCGGACAAGCTCACCCATCGAATTACTGTGGGCCCCACGGGTACTGAAGACCTTCAATTTTGACTCCCGAGAGGATGAATTTTTGAACGACAACGAAGGGATAAAGGAATTATTCACGCAATAATTCACAGGTGCGATCATACCAGCACTAATGCACCGGATCCCATCAGAACTCCGAAGTTAAGCGTGCTGGCGAAAGTAGTACTGGGATGGGTGACCTCCTGGGAAGTCCTCGTGTTGCACCTCTTTTTTGATCTTTTTCTTTTTTTTTCCCAGTATTTTTTGTAATATCGCACCGGTCAACTGAAAGTCAACGGGGGTGCCCGAGGCTCACCGATTGTCGTTCCTCTGGTCTCGGACAAGCTCACCCATCGAATTACTGTGGGCCCCACGGGTACTGAAGACCTTCAATTTTGACTCCCGAGGAGGATGAATTTTGAACGACAACGAAGGGATAAGGAATTATTCACGCAATAATTCACAGGTGCGATCATACCAGCACTAATGCACCGGATCCCATCAGAACTCCGAAGTTAAGCGTGCTTGGGCGAGAGTAGTACTGGGATGGGTGACCTCCTGGGAAGTCCTCGTGTTGCACCTCTTTTTTGATCTTTTTCTTTTTTTTCCCGGTATTTTTGTAATATCGCACCGGTCAACTGAAAGTCAACGGGGGTGCCCGAGGCTCACCGATTGTCGTTCCTCTGGTCTCGGACAAGCTCACCCATCGAATTACTGTGGGCCCCACGGTACTGAAGACCTTCAATTTTGACTCCCGAAGAGGATGAATTTTGAACGACAACGAAGGATAAAGGAATTATTCACGCAATAATTCACAGGTGCGATCATACCAGCACTAATGCACCGGATCCCATCAGAACTCCGAAGTTAAGCGTGCTTGGCGAGAGTAGTACTGGGATGGGTGACCTCCTGGGAAGTCCTCGTGTTGCACCTCTTTTTTGATCTTTTCTTTTTTTTTCCCGGTATTTTTTGTAATATCGCACCGGTCAACTGAAAGTCAACGGGGGTGCCCGAGGCTCACCGATTGTCGTTCCTCTGGTCTCGGACAAGCTCACCATCGAATTACTGTGGGCCCCACGGGTACTGAAGACCTTCAATTTTGACTCCCGAAGAGGATGAATTTTGAACGACAACGAAGGGATAAGGAATTATTCACGCAATAATTCACAGGTGCGATCATACCAGCACTAATGCACCGGATCCCATCAGAACTCCGAAGTTAAGCGTGCTTGGCGAGAGTAGTACTGGATGGTGACCTCCAGTCCTCGTGTTGCACCTCTTTTTTGATCTTTTCTTTTTTTTTCCCAGTATTTTTGTAATATCGCACCGGTCAACTGAAAGTCAACGGGGTGCCCGAGCTCACCGACGTTCCTCTGGTCTCGGACAGCTCACCATCGAATTACTGTGGGCCCCACGGGTACTGAGACCTTAATTTTGACTCCGAAGAGGATGAATTTCGTGAAAATTCCTTTATCCCTTCGTTGGTTCAAATTCACGGGAGTGAAGGTCTTCAGTACCGGGCCACAGTAATTCGATGGGTGAGCTTGTCCGAGACCAGAGGAACGCAATCGGTGAGCCTCGGGCACCCCGTTGACTTTCAGTTGACCGGTGCGATATTACAAAAATGGGAAAAAAAAAGAAAAAGATCAAAAAAGAGGTGCAACACGAGGACCTCCCAGGAGTCACCCATCCCAGTACTACTCTCGCCCAAGCACGCTTAACTTCGGAGTTCTGATGGGATCCGGTGCATTAGTGCGGGTATGATCGCACCTGTGAATTATTGCGTGAATAATTCCTTATCCCTTCGTTGTCGTTCAAAATTCATCCTCTCGGAGTCAAAATTGAAGTCTTCAGTACCCGTGGGGCCCACAGTAATTCGATGGGTGAGCTTGTCAGAGACCAGAGGAACGCAATCGGTGAGCCTCGGGCACCCCCGTTGACTTTCAGTTGACGCGTGCGATATTACAAAAAAATACTGAGGAAAAAAAAGAAAAAGATCAAAAAAGAGTGCAACACGAGGACTTCCAGGAGGTCACCCATCCAGTACTACTCTCGCCAAGCACGCTTAACTTCGAGAGTTCTGATGGGAATCCGTGCATTAGTGCTGGTATGATCGCACCTGTGAATATTGCGTGAATAATTCTTTATCCCTTCGTTGTCGTTCAAAATTCATCCTCTCGTGAGCAAAATGAAGGTTCAGTACCCGTGGGGCCCACAGTAATTCGATGGGTGAGCTTGTCCGAGACCAGAGGAACGGAAATCGGTGACCTCGGCACCCCGTTGACTTCAGTTGACCGTGCGATATTACAAAAAAATACGGGAAAAAAAAGAAAAAAATCAAAAAAGAGGTGCAACACGAGGACTTCCCAGGAGGTCACCCATCCAGTACTACTCTCGCCCAAGCACGCTTAACTTCGGAGTTCTGATGGGATCCGGTGCATTAGTGCTGGTATGATCGCACCTGTGAATTATTGCGTGAATAATTCCTTATCCCTTCGTTGTCGTTCAAAATTCATCCTCCTCGGAGTCAAAATTGAAGGTCTTCAGTACCCGTGGGGCCCACAGTAATTCGATGGGTGAGCTTGTCCGAGACCAGAGGAACGCAATCGGTGAGCCTCGGCACCCCGTTGACTTTCAGTTGACCGGTGCGATATTACAAAAAATACGGGAAAAAAAAAGAAAAGATCAAAAAAGAGGTGCAACACGAGGACTTCCCAGGAGGTCACCCATCCCAGTACTACTCTCGCCCAAGCACGCTTAACTTCGGAGTTCTGATGGGATCCGGTGCATTAGTGCTGGTATGATCGCACCTGTGAATTATTGCGTGAATAATTCCTTTATCCCTTCGTTGTCGTTCAAAATTCATCCTCTCGGGAGTCAAAATTGAAGGTCTTCAGTACCCGTGGGGCCCACAGTAATTCGATGGTGAGCTTGTCCGAGACCAGAGGAACGACAATCGGTGAGCCTCGGCACCCCCGTTGACTTTCAGTTGACCGGTGCGATATTACAAAAAATACGGGAAAAAAAAAGAAAAAGATCAAAAAAGAGGTGCAACACGAGGACTTCCAGGAGGTCACCCATCCCAGTACTACTCTCGCCCAAGCACGCTTAACTTCGGAGTTCTGATGGGATCCGGTGCATTAGTGCGGTATGATCGCACCTGTGAATTATTGCGTGAATAATTACCTTATCCCTTCGTTGTCGTTCAAAATTCATCCTCCTCGGGAGTCAAAATTGAAGGTCTTCAGTACCCGTGGGGCCACAGTAATTCGATGGGTGAGCTTGTCCGAGACCAGAGGAACGACAATCGGTGAGCCTCGGGCACCCCGTTGACTTTCAGTTGACCGGTGCGATATTACAAAAAATACCGGGAAAAAAAAAAGAAAAAGATCAAAAAAGAGGTGCAACACGAGGACTTCCCAGGAGGTCACCCATCCCAGTACTACTCTCGCCCAAGCACGCTTAACTTCGGAGTTCTGATGGGATCCGGTGCATTAGTGCTGGTATGATCGCACCTGTGAATTATTGCGTGAATAATTCCTTTATCCCTTCGTTGTCGTTCAAAATTCATCCTCTTCGGGAGTCAAAATTGAAGGTCTTCAGTACCCGTGGGGCCCACAGTAATTCGATGGTGAGCTTGTCCGAGACCAGAGGAACGGCAATCGGTGAGCCTCGGGCACCCCCGTTGACTTTCAGTTGACCGGTGCGATATTACAAAAAAATACTGGGAAAAAAAAAGAAAAAGATCAAAAAAGAGGTGCAACACGAGGACTTCCCAGGAGGTCACCCATCCCAGTACTACTCTCGCCCAAGCACGCTTAACTTCGGAGTTCTGATGGGATCCGGTGCATTAGTGCTGGTATGATCGCACCTGTGAATTATTGCGTGAATAATTCCTTTATCCCTTCGTTGTCGTTCAAAATTCATCCTCTCGGAGTCAAAATTGAAGTCTTCAGTACCCGTGGGCCCACAGTAATTCGATGGGTGAGCTTGTCCGAGACCAGAGGAACGACAATCGGTGAGCCTCGGGCACCCCCGTTGACTTTCAGTTGACCGGTGCGATATTACAAAAAATACGGGAAAAAAAAAAGAAAAAGATCAAAAAAGAGGTGCAACACGAGGACTTCCCAGGAGGTCACCCATCCCAGTACTACTCTCGCCAAGCACGCTTAACTTCGGAGTTCTGATGGGATCCGGTGCATTAGTGCTGGTATGATCGCACCTGTGAATTATTGCGTGAATAATTCCTTTATCCCTTCGTTGTCGTTCAAAATTCATCCTCCTCGGGAGTCAAAATTGAAGGTCTTCAGTACCCGTGGGGCCCACAGTAATTCGATGGGTGAGCTTGTCCGAGACCAGAGGAACGACAATCGGTGAGCCTCGGCACCCCCGTTGACTTTCAGTTGACCGGTGCGATATTACAAAAAATACTGGGAAAAAAAAAGAAAAAGATCAAAAAAGAGGTGCAACACGAGGACTTCCCAGGAGTCACCCATCCCAGTACTACTCTCGCCCAAGCACGCTTAACTTCGGAGTTCTGATGGGATCCGGTGCATTAGTGCTGGTATGATCGCACCTGTGAATTATTGCGTGAATAATTCCTTTATCCCTTCGTTGTCGTTCAAAATTCATCCTCTCGGGAGTCAAAATTGAAGGTCTTCAGTACCCGTGGGGCCCACAGTAATTCGATGGGTGAGCTTGTCCGAGACCAGAGGAACGGCAATCGGTGAGCCTCGGGCACCCCCGTTGACTTTCAGTTGACCGGTGCGATATTACAAAAAATACTGGGAAAAAAAAAGAAAAAGATCAAAAAAGAGGTGCAACACGAGGACTTCCCAGGAGGTCACCCATCCCAGTACTACTCTCGCCCAAGCACGCTTAACTTCGGAGTTCTGATGGGATCCGGTGCATTAGTGCTGGTATGATCGCACCTGTGAATTATTGCGTGAATAATTCCTTTATCCCTTCGTTGTCGTTCAAAATTCATCCTCCTCGGGAGTCAAAATTGAAGGTCTTCAGTACCCGTGGGGCCCACAGTAATTCGATGGGTGAGCTTGTCCGAGACCAGAGGAACGACAATCGGTGAGCCTCGGGCACCCCCGTTGACTTTCAGTTGACCGGTGCGATATTACAAAAAATACTGGGAAAAAAAAAAGAAAAAGATCAAAAAAGAGGTGCAACACGAGGACTTCCCAGGAGGTCACCCATCCCAGTACTACTCTCGCCCAAGCACGCTTAACTTCGGAGTTCTGATGGGATCCGGTGCATTAGTGCTGGTATGATCGCACCTGTGAATTATGCGTGAATAATTCCTTTATCCCTTCGTTGTCGTTCAAAATTCATCCTCCTCGGGAGTCAAAATTGAAGGTCTTCAGTACCCGTGGGGCCCACAGTAATTCGATGGGTGAGCTTGTCCGAGACCAGAGGAACGACAATCGGTGAGCCTCGGGCACCCCCGTTGACTTTCAGTTGACCGGTGCGATATTACAAAAAATACCGGGAAAAAAAAAGAAAAGATCAAAAAAGAGGTGCAACACGAGGACTTCCCAGGAGGTCACCCATCCCAGTACTACTCTCGCCAAGCACGCTTAACTTCGGAGTTCTGATGGGATCCGGTGCATTAGTGCTGGTATGATCGCACCTGTGAATTATTGCGTGAATAATTCCTTTATCCTTCGTTGTCGTTCAAAATTCATCCTCCTCGGGAGTCAAAATTGAAGGTCTTCAGTACCCGTGGGGCCCACAGTAATTCGATGGTGAGCTTGTCCGAGACCAGAGGAACGCAATCGGTGAGCCTCGGGCACCCCCGTTGACTTTCAGTTGACCGGTGCGATATTACAAAAAATACTGGGAAAAAAAAAAGAAAAAGATCAAAAAAGAGGTGCAACACGAGGACTTCCCAGGAGGTCACCCATCCCAGTACTACTCTCGCCCAAGCACGCTTAACTTCGGAGTTCTGATGGGATCCGGTGCATTAGTGCTGGTATGATCGCACCTGTGAATTTTTGTGTGAATAATTCCTTTATCCCTTCGTTGTCGTTCAAAATTCATCCTCTCGGGAGTCAAAATTGAAGGTCTTCAGTACCCGTGGGGCCCACAGTAATTCGATGGGTGAGCTTGTCCGAGACCAGAGGAACGGCAATCGGTGAGCCTCGGGCACCCCCGTTGACTTTCAGTTGACCGGTGCGATATTACAAAAAATACCTGAAAAAAAAAAGAAAAAGATCCAAAAAGAGGTGCAACACGAGGACTTCCCAGGAGGTCACCCATCCCAGTACTACTCTCGCCCAAGCACGCTTAACTTCGGAGTTCTGATGGGATCCGGTGCATTAGTGCTGGTATGATCGCACCTGTGAATTATTGCGTGAATAATTCCTTTATCCCTTCGTTGTCGTTCAAAATTCATCCTCCTCGGGAGTCAAAATTGAAGGTCTTCAGTACCCGTGGGGCCCACAGTAATTCGATGGGTGAGCTTGTCCGAGACCAGAGGAACGGCAATCGGTGAGCCTCGGGCACCCCGTTGACTTTCAGTTGACCGGTGCGATATTACAAAAAATACTGGGAAAAAAAAAAGAAAAAGATCAAAAAAGAGGTGCAACACGAGGACTTCCCAGGAGGTCACCCATCCCAGTACTACTCTCGCCCAAGCACGCTTAACTTCGGAGTTCTGATGGGATCCGGTGCATTAGTGCTGGTATGATCGCACCTGTGAATTGTTGCGTGAATAATTCCTTTATCCCTTCGTTGTCGTTCAAAATTCATCCTCCTCGGGAGTCAAAATTGAAGGTCCTCAGTACCCGTGGGGCCCACAGTAATTCGATGGGTGAGCTTGTCCGAGACCAGAGGAACGACAATCGGTGAGCCTCGGGCACCCCCGTTGACTTTCAGTTGACCGGTGCGATATTACATAAAATACTGGGAAAAAAAAAAAGAAAAAGATCAAAAAAGAGGTGCAACACGAGGACTTCCCAGGAGGTCACCCATCCCAGTACTACTCTCGCCCAAGCACGCTTAACTTCGGAGTTCTGATGGGATCCGGTGCATTAGTGCTGGTATGATCGCACCTGTGAATTATTGCGTGAATAATTCCTTTATCCCTTCGTTGTCGTTCAAAATTCATCCTCCTCGGGAGTCAAAATTGAAGGTCTTCAGTACCCGTGGGGCCCACAGTAATTCGATGGGTGAGCTTGTCCGAGACCAGAGGAACGGCAATCGGTGAGCCTCGGGCACCCCCGTTGACTTTCAGTTGACCGGTGCGATATTACAAAAAATACTGGGAAAAAAAAAAGAAAAGATCAAAAAAGAGGTGCAACACGAGGACTTCCCAGGAGGTCACCCATCCCAGTACTACTCTCGCCCAAGCACGCTTAACTTCGGAGTTCTGATGGGATCCGGTGCATTAGTGCTGGTATGATCGCACCTGTGAATTATTGCGTGAATAATTCCTTTATCCCTTCGTTGTCGTTCAAAATTCATCCTCCTCGGGAGTCAAAATTGAAGGTCTTCAGTACCCGTGGGGCCCACAGTAATTCGATGGGTGAGCTTGTCCGAGACCAGAGGAACGGCAATCGGTGAGCCTCGGGCACCCCCGTTGACTTTCAGTTGACCGGTGCGATATTACAAAAAATACTGGGAAAAAAAAAGAAAAAGATCAAAAAAGAGGTGCAACACGAGGACTTCCCAGGAGGTCACCCATCCCAGTACTACTCTCGCCCAAGCACGCTTAACTTCGGAGTTCTGATGGGATCCGGTGCATTAGTGCTGGTATGATCGCACCTGTGAATTATTGCGTGAATAATTCCTTTATCCCTTCGTTGTCGTTCAAAATTCATCCTCCTCGGGAGTCAAAATTGAAGGTCTTCAGTACCGTGGGGCCCACAGTAATTCGATGGGTGAGCTTGTCCGAGACCAGAGGAACGGCAATCGGTGAGCCTCGGGCACCCCCGTTGACTTTCAGTTGACCGGTGCGATATTACAAAAAATACTGGGAAAAAAAAGAAAAAGATCAAAAAAGAGGTGCAACACGAGGACTTCCCAGGAGGTCACCCATCCCAGTACTACTCTCGCCCAAGCACGCTTAACTTCGGAGTTCTGATGGGATCCGGTGCATTAGTGCTGGTATGATCGCACCTGTGAATTATTGCGTGAATAATTCCTTTATCCCTTCGTTGTCGTTCAAAATTCATCCTCCTCGGGAGTCAAAATTGAAGGTCTTCAGTACCCGTGGGGCCCACAGTAATTCGATGGGTGAGCTTGTCCGAGACCAGAGGAACGGCAATCGGTGAGCCTCGGGCACCCCCGTTGACTTTCAGTTGACCGGTGCGATATTACAAAAAATACTGGGAAAAAAAAAGAAAAAGATCAAAAAAGAGGTGCAACACGAGGACTTCCCAGGAGGTCACCCATCCCAGTACTACTCTCGCCCAAGCACGCTTAACTTCGGAGTTCTGATGGGATCCGGTGCATTAGTGCTGGTATGATCGCACCTGTGAATTATTGCGTGAATAATTCCTTTATCCCTTCGTTGTCGTTCAAAATTCATCCTCCTCGGGAGTCAAAATTGAAGGTCTTCAGTACCCGTGGGGCCCACAGTAATTCGATGGGTGAGCTTGTCCGAGACCAGAGGAACGGCAATCGGTGAGCCTCGGGCACCCCCGTTGACTTTCAGTTGACCGGTGCGATATTACAAAAAATACTGGGAAAAAAAAAAGAAAAAGATCAAAAAAGAGGTGCAACACGAGGACTTCCCAGGAGGTCACCCATCCCAGTACTACTCTCGCCCAAGCACGCTTAACTTCGGAGTTCTGATGGGATCCGGTGCATTAGTGCTGGTATGATCGCACCTGTGAATTATTGCGTGAATAATTCCTTTATCCCTTCGTTGTCGTTCAAAATTCATCCTCCTCGGGAGTCAAAATTGAAGGTCTTCAGTACCCGTGGGGCCCACAGTAATTCGATGGGTGAGCTTGTCCGAGACCAGAGGAACGGCAATCGGTGAGCCTCGGGCACCCCCGTTGACTTTCAGTTGACCGGTGCGATATTACAAAAAATACTGGGAAAAAAAAAAGAAAAAGATCAAAAAAGAGGTGCAACACGAGGACTTCCCAGGAGGTCACCCATCCCAGTACTACTCTCGCCCAAGCACGCTTAACTTCGGAGTTCTGATGGGATCCGGTGCATTAGTGCTGGTATGATCGCACCTGTGAATTATTGCGTGAATAATTCCTTTATCCCTTCGTTGTCGTTCAAAATTCATCCTCCTCGGGAGTCAAAATTGAAGGTCTTCAGTACCCGTGGGGCCCACAGTAATTCGATGGGTGAGCTTGTCCGAGACCAGAGGAACGGCAATCGGTGAGCCTCGGGCACCCCCGTTGACTTTCAGTTGACCGGTGCGATATTACAAAAAATACTGGGAAAAAAAAAAGAAAAAGATCAAAAAAGAGGTGCAACACGAGGACTTCCCAGGAGGTCACCCATCCCAGTACTACTCTCGCCCAAGCACGCTTAACTTCGGAGTTCTGATGGGATCCGGTGCATTAGTGCTGGTATGATCGCACCTGTGAATTATTGCGTGAATAATTCCTTTATCCCTTCGTTGTCGTTCAAAATTCATCCTCCTCGGGAGTCAAAATTGAAGGTCTTCAGTACCCGTGGGGCCCACAGTAATTCGATGGGTGAGCTTGTCCGAGACCAGAGGAACGGCAATCGGTGAGCCTCGGGCACCCCCGTTGACTTTCAGTTGACCGGTGCGATATTACAAAAAATACTGGGAAAAAAAAAGAAAAAGATCAAAAAAGAGGTGCAACACGAGGACTTCCCAGGAGGTCACCCATCCCAGTACTACTCTCGCCCAAGCACGCTTAACTTCGGAGTTCTGATGGGATCCGGTGCATTAGTGCTGGTATGATCGCACCTGTGAATTTGCGTGAATAATTCCTTTATCCCTTCGTTGTCGTTCAAAATTCATCCTCCTCGGGAGTCAAAATTGAAGGTCTTCAGTACCGTGGGGCCCACAGTAATTCGATGGGTGAGCTTGTCCGAGACCAGAGGAACGGCAATCGGTGAGCCTCGGGCACCCCCGTTGACTTTCAGTTGACCGGTGCGATATTACAAAAAATACTGGGAAAAAAAAAAGAAAAAGATCAAAAAAGAGGTGCAACACGAGGACTTCCCAGGAGGTCACCCATCCCAGTACTACTCTCGCCCAAGCACGCTTAACTTCGGAGTTCTGATGGGATCCGGTGCATTAGTGCTGGTATGATCGCACCTGTGAATTATTGCGTGAATAATTCCTTTATCCCTTCGTTGTCGTTCAAAATTCATCCTCCTCGGGAGTCAAAATTGAAGGTCTTCAGTACCGTGGGGCCCACAGTAATTCGATGGGTGAGCTTGTCCGAGACCAGAGGAACGGCAATCGGTGAGCCTCGGGCACCCCGTTGACTTTCAGTTGACCGGTGCGATATTACAAAAAATACTGGGAAAAAAAAAAGAAAAAGATCAAAAAAGAGGTGCAACACGAGGACTTCCCAGGAGGTCACCCATCCCAGTACTACTCTCGCCCAAGCACGCTTAACTTCGGAGTTCTGATGGGATCCGGTGCATTAGTGCTGGTATGATCGCACCTGATTATTGCGTGAATAATTCTTTTATCCCTTCGTTGTCGTTCAAAATTCATCCTCCTCGGGAGTCAAAATTGAAGGTCTTCAGTACCGTGGGGCCCACAGTAATTCGATGGGTGAGCTTGTCCGAGACCAGAGGAACGGCAATCGGTGAGCCTCGGGCACCCCCGTTGACTTTCAGTTGACCGGTGCGATATTACAAAAAATACTGGGAAAAAAAAAAGAAAAAGATCAAAAAAGAGGTGCAACACGAGGACTTCCCAGGAGGTCACCCATCCCAGTACTACTCTCGCCCAAGCACGCTTAACTTCGGAGTTCTGATGGGATCCGGTGCATTAGTGCTGGTATGATCGCACCTGTGAATTATTGCGTGAATAATTCCTTTATCCCTTCGTTGTCGTTCAAAATTCATCCTCCTCGGGAGTCAAAATTGAAGGTCTTCAGTACCCGTGGGGCCCACAGTAATTCGATGGGTGAGCTTGTCCGAGACCAGAGGAACGGCAATCGGTGAGCCTCGGGCACCCCCGTTGACTTTCAGTTGACCGGTGCGATATTACAAAAAATACTGGGAAAAAAAAAGAAAAAGATCAAAAAAGAGGTGCAACACGAGGACTTCCCAGGAGGTCACCCATCCCAGTACTACTCTCGCCCAAGCACGCTTAACTTCGGAGTTCTGATGGGATCCGGTGCATTAGTGCTGGTATGATCGCACCTGTGAATAATTCTTTTATCCCTTCGTTGTCGTTCAAAATTCATCCTCCTCGGGAGTCAAAATTGAAGGTCTTCAGTACACGTGGGGCCCACAGTAATTCGATGGGTGAGCTTGTCCGAGACCAGGGAACGACAATCGGTGAGCCTCGGGCACCCCCGTTGACTTTCAGTTGACCGGTGCGATATTACAAAAAATACTGGGAAAAAAAAAAGAAAAAGATCAAAAAAGAGGTGCAACACGAGGACTTCCCAGGAGGTCACCCATCCCAGTACTACTCTCGCCCAAGCACGCTTAACTTCGGAGTTCTGATGGGATCCGGTGCATTAGTGCTGGTATGATCGCACCTGTGAATATTGCGTGAATAATTCCTTTATCCCTTCGTTGTCGTTCAAAATTCATCCTCCTCGGGAGTCAAAATTGAAGGTCTTCAGTACCGTGGGGCCCACAGTAATTCGATGGGTGAGCTTGTCCGAGACCAGAGGAACGGCAATCGGTGAGCCTCGGGCACCCCCGTTGACTTTCAGTTGACCGGTGCGATATTACAAAAAATACTGGGAAAAAAAAAAGAAAAAGATCAAAAAAGAGGTGCAACACGAGGACTTCCCAGGAGGTCACCCATCCCAGTACTACTCTCGCCAAGCACGCTTAACTTCGGAGTTCTGATGGGATCCGGTGCATTAGTGCTGGTATGATCGCACCTGTGAATTATTGCGTGAATAATTCCTTTATCCCTTCGTTGTCGTTCAAAATTCATCCTCCTCGGGAGTCAAAATTGAAGGTCTTCAGTACCGTGGGGCCCACAGTAATTCGATGGGTGAGCTTGTCCGAGACCAGAGGAACGGCAATCGGTGAGCCTCGGGCACCCCCGTTGACTTTCAGTTGACCGGTGCGATATTACAAAAAATACTGGGAAAAAAAAAAAGAAAAAGATCAAAAAAGAGGTGCAACACGAGGACTTCCCAGGAGGTCACCCATCCCAGTACTACTCTCGCCCAAGCACGCTTAACTTCGGAGTTCTGATGGGATCCGGTGCATTAGTGCTGGTATGATCGCACCTGTGAATTATTGCGTGAATAATTCTTTATCCTTCGTTGTCGTTCAAAATTCATCCTCCTCGGGAGTCAAAATTGAAGGTCTTCAGTACCGTGGGGCCCACAGTAATTCGATGGGTGAGCTTGTCCGAGACCAGAGGAACGGCAATCGGTGAGCCTCGGGCACCCCCGTTGACTTTCAGTTGACCGGTGCGATATTACAAAAAATACTGGGAAAAAAAAAGAAAAAGATCAAAAAAGAGGTGCAACACGAGGACTTCCCAGGAGGTCACCCATCCCAGTACTACTCTCGCCCAAGCACGCTTAACTTCGGAGTTCTGATGGGATCCGGTGCATTAGTGCTGGTATGATCGCACCTGTGAATTATTGCGTGAATAATTCCTTTATCCCTTCGTTGTCGTTCAAAATTCATCCTCCTCGGGAGTCAAAATTGAAGGTCTTCAGTACCGTGGGGCCCACAGTAATTCGATGGGTGAGCTTGTCCGAGACCAGAGGAACGGCAATCGGTGAGCCTCGGGCACCCCCGTTGACTTTCAGTTGACCGGTGCGATATTACAAAAAATACTGGGAAAAAAAAAAGAAAAAGATCAAAAAGAGGTGCAACACGAGGACTTCCCAGGAGGTCACCCATCCCAGTACTACTCTCGCCCAAGCACGCTTAACTTCGGAGTTCTGATGGGATCCGGTGCATTAGTGCTGGTATGATCGCACCTGTGAATATTGCGTGAATAATTCTTTATCCCTTCGTTGTCGTTCAAAATTCATCCTCCTCGGGAGTCAAAATTGAAGGTCTTCAGTACCGTGGGCCCACAGTAATTCGATGGGTGAGCTTGTCCGAGACCAGAGGAACGGCAATCGGTGAGCCTCGGGCACCCCGTTGACTTTCAGTTGACCGGTGCGATATTACAAAAAATACTGGGAAAAAAAAAGAAAAAGATCAAAAAAGAGGTGCAACACGAGGACTTCCCAGGAGGTCACCCATCCCAGTACTACTCTCGCCCAAGCACGCTTAACTTCGGAGTTCTGATGGGATCCGGTGCATTAGTGCTGGTATGATCGCACCTGCTGAATAATTCTTTATCCCTTCGTTGTCGTTCAAAATTCATCCTCCTCGGGAGTCAAAATTGAAGGTCTTCAGTACACGTGGGGCCCACAGTAATTCGATGGGTGAGCTTGTCCGAGACCAGAGGAACGGCAATCGGTGAGCCTCGGGCACCCCCGTTGACTTTCAGTTGACCGGTGCGATATTACAAAAAATACTGGGAAAAAAAAAAGAAAAAGATCAAAAAAGAGGTGCAACACGAGGACTTCCCAGGAGGTCACCCATCCCAGTACTACTCTCGCTCCAAGCACGCTTAACTTCGGAGTTCTGATGGGATCCGGTGCATTAGTGCTGGTATGATCGCACCTGTGAATTATTGCGTGAATAATTCCTTTATCCCTTCGTTGTCGTTCAAAATTCATCCTCCTCGGGAGTCCAAAATTGAAGGGTCTTCAGTACCCGTGGGGCCCACAGTAATTCGATGGGTGAGCTTGTCCGAGACCAGAGGAACGGCAATCGGTGAGCCTCGGGCACCCCCGTTGACTTTCAGTTGACCGGTGCGATATTACAAAAATACTGGGGAAAAAAAAGAAAAGATCAAAAAGAGGTGCAACACGAGGACTTCCCAGGAGGTCCCATCCCAGTACTACTCTCGCCCAAGCACGCTTAACTTCGGAGTTCTGATGGGATCCGGTGCATTAGTGCTGGTATGATCGCACCTGTGAATTATTGCGTGATTCCTTTATCCTTCGTTGTCGTTCAAATTCATCCTCCTCGGGAGTCAAATTGAAGGTCTTCAGTACCCGTGGGGCCACAGTAATTCGATGGGTGAGCTTGTCCGAGACCAGAGGAACGGCAATCGGTGAGCCTCGGGCACCCGTTGACTTTCAGTTGACCGGTGCGATATTACAAAAAATACTGGGAAAAAAAAGAAAAGATCAAAAAGAGGTGCAACACGAGACTTCCAGGAGGTCACCCATCCCAGTATACTCTCGCCAAGCACGCTTAACTTCGGAGTTCTGATGGGATCCGGTGCATTAGTGCTGGTATGATCGCACCTGTGAATAATTTTTTATCCTTCGTTGTCGTTCAAAATTCATCCTCCTCGGGAGTCAAAATTGAAGGTCTTCAGTACGTGGGGCCCACAGTAATTCGATGGGTGAGCTTGTCCGAGACCAGAGGAACGGCATCGGTGAGCCTCGGGCACCCGTTGACTTTCAGTTGACCGGTGCGATATTACAAAAAATACTGGGAAAAAAAAAAGAAAAGATCAAAAAAGAGGTGCAACACGAGGACTTCCAGGAGGTCACCCATCCAGTACTACTCTCGCAAGCACGCTTAACTTCGGAGTTCTGATGGGATCCGGTGCATTAGTGCTGGTATGATGCACCTGTGAATAATTCTTTTATCCTTCGTTGTCGTTCAAATTCATCCTCCTCGGGAGTCAAAATTGAAGGTCTTCAGTACCGTGGGGCCACAGTAATTCGATGGGTGAGCTTGTCCGAGACCAGAGGAACGGCAATCGGTGAGCCTCGGGCCCCCGTTGACTTTCAGTTGACCGGTGCGATATTACAAAAATACTGGGAAAAAAAAAAGAA
>RYYW01000212.1:17475-28232 GCA_013621005.1 Aeschynomene evenia | reverse complement strand
AATGGAGCCATTGACCAAAGTAAGACCAAATGAAGCTCAATACACTCAATCAGGACCAAAGTAGGCTCATTACATCATCCTTTGGTAATCTACAACATCCTAATGACTAAAATGGACGAATTGACCAAAGTAAGACCAAATGATGCTCAATACACTCAATTAGGACCAAAATAGGCTCATTACATCATCCTTTGGTTATCTACAACTTCCTAGTGACTAAAATGAGAATTGACCAAAGTAAGACTAAATGAAGCACAATACACTCAATTAGGACCAAAATAGGCTCATTACATCATCCTTTGGTTATCTACAACATCCTTGTGACTAAAATGGAGCCATTGACCAAAGTAAGACCAAATGAAGCTCAATACACTCAATCAGGACCAAAGTAGGCTCATTACATCATCCTTTGGTAATCTACAACATCCTAATGACTAAAATGACGAATTGACCAAAGTAAGACCAAATGATGCTCAATACACTCAATTAGGACCAAAATAGGCTCATTACATCATCCTTTGGTTATCTACACTTCCTAGTGACTAAAATGGAGCCATTGACCAAAGTAGACAAATGAAGCTCAACACACTCAATTAGGACCAAATAGGCTCATTACATCATCCTTTGGTTATCTACAACATCCTAGTGACTAAAATGGAGCCATTGACCAAAGTAGACCAAATGAAGCTCAACACACTCAATCAGGACCAAAGTAGGCTCATTACATCATCCTTTGGTAATCTACAACATCCTAATGACTAAAATGGACGAATTGACCAAAGTAAGACCAAATGATGCTCAATACACTCAATTAGGACCAAAATAGGCTCATTACATCATCCTTTGGTTATCTACAACTTCCTAGTGACTAAAATGGAGCCATTGACCAAAGTAGATCAAATGAAGCTACACTCAATTAGGACCAAAATAGGCTCATTACATCATCTTTGGTTATCTACAACATCCTAGTGACTAAAATGGAGCCATTGACCAAAGTAGACCAAATGAAGCTCAAACACACTCAATCAGGACCAAAGTAGGCTCATTACATCATCCTTTTTGTAATCTACAACATCCTAATGACTAAAATGGACGAATTGACCAAAGTAAGACCAAATGATGCTCAATACACTCAATTAGGACCAAAATAGGCTCATTACATCATCCTTTGGTTATCTACAATCCTAGTGACTAAAATAATTGACCAAAGTAAGACTAAATGAAGCACAATACACTCAAGACCAAAATAGGCTCATTACATCACCCTTTGGTTATCTACAACATCCTTGTGACTAAAATGGAGCCATTGACCAAAGTAAGACCAAATGAAGCTCAATACACTCAATCAGGACCAAAGTAGGCTCATTACATCATCCTTTGGTAATCTACAACATCCTAATGACTAAAATGGACGAATTGACCAAAGTAAGACCAAATGATGCTCAATACACTCAATTAGGACCAAAATAGGCTCATTACATCATCCTTTGGTTATCTACAACTTCCTAGTGACTAAAATGGAGCCATTGACCAAAGTAGGACAAATGAAGCTCAACACACTCAATTAGGACCAAAATAGGCTCATTACATCATCCTTTGGTTATCTACAACTTCCTAGTGACTAAAATGGAGCCATTGACCAAAGTAAGACCAAATGAAGCTCAACACACTCAATTAGGACCAAAATAGGCTCTTTACATCATCCTTTGGTAATCTACAACATCCGAGTGACTAAAATATTGACCAAAGTAGGACCAAATGAATCAACACTCAATTAGGACCAAAATAGGCTCATTACATCATCCTTTGGTAATCTACAACATCCGAGTGACTAAAATGGACGAATTGACCAAAGTAAGACCAAATGAAGCTCAATACACTCAATTAGGACCAAAATAGACTCATTACATCATCCTTTGGTATCTACAACATCCTAGTGACTTAAATGAAAGAATTGACCAAAGTAAACTAAATGAAGCACAATACACTCAATTAGGACCAAAATAGGCTCATTACATCATCCTTTGGTTATCTACAACATCCTTGTGACTAAAATGGAGCCATTGACCAAAGTAAGACCAAATGAAGCTCAATACACTCAATCAGGACCAAAGAAGGCTCATTACATCATCCTTTGGTAATCTACAACATCCTAATGACTAAAATGGACGAATTGACCAAAGTAAGACCAAATGATGCTCAATACACTCAATTAGGACCAAAATAGGCTCATTACATCATCCTTTGGTTATCTACAACTTCCTAGTGACTAAAATGGAGCCATTGACCAAAGTAGACCAAATGAAGCTCAATACACTCAATTAGGACTAAAATAGGCTCATTACATCATCCTTTGGTTATCTACAACATCCGAGTGACTAAAATGGAGCCATTGACCAAAGTAAGACCAAATGAAGCTCAATACACTCAATCAGGACCAAAGTAGGCTCATTACATCATCCTTTGCTAATCTACAACATCCTAATGACTAAAATGGACGAATTGACCAAAGTAAGACCAAATGAAACTCAATACACTCAATTAGGACCAAAATAGGCTCATTACATCATCCTTTGGTTATCTACAACTTCCTAGTGACTAAAATGAAGCAATTGACCAAAGTAAGACCAAATGAAGCTCAATACACTCAATTAGGACTACAATAGGCTCATTACATCATCCTTTGGTTATCTACAACATCCTTGTGACTAAAATGGAGCCATTGACCAAAGTAAGACCAAATGAAGCTGAATACACTCAATCAGGACCAAAGTAGGCTCATTACATCATCCTTTGGTAATCAACAACATCCTAATGACTAAAATGGACAAATTGACCAAAGTAAGGCAAATGATGCTCAATACACTCAATTAGGACCAAAATAGGCTCATTACATCATCCTTTGGTTATCTACAACTTCCTAGTGACTAAAATGGAGCCATTGACCAAAGTAGGACCAAATGAAGCTCAACACACTCAATTAGGACAAATAGGCTCATTACATCATCCTTTGGTTATCTACAACATCCTAGTAACTAAAATGGAGCCATTGACCAAAGTAAGACCAAATGAAGCTCAATACACTAAATCATGACCAAAGTAGGCTCATTACATCATCCTTAGGTAATTTACAACATCCTAATGACTAAAATGGACGAATTGACCAAAGTAAAACCAAATGATGCTCAATACACTCAATTAGGACCAAAATAGGCTCATTATATTATCCTTTGGTTATCTACAACTTCCTAGTGACTAAAATGGAGCCGTTGACCAAAGTAGGACCAAATGAAGCTCAATACACACAATTAAAATCAAAATAGGCTCATTACATCATCCTTTGGTAATCTACAACATCCTAGTGACTAAAATGGACGAATTGAACAAGTTAGACAAATGAAGCTCAATACACTCAATTAGGACCAAAATAGACTCATTACATCATCCTTTGGTAATCTACAACATCCTAGTGACTAAAATGAAGAATTGACCAAAGTAAGACTAAATGAGCAATACACTCAATTAGGACCAAAATAGGCTCATTACATCATCATTTGGTAATCTACAACATCCTAGTGACTAAAATGGAGCCATTGACCAAAGTAAGACCAAATGAAGCTCAATACACTCAATTAGGACCAAAATAGGCTCATTACATCATCCTTTGGTTATCTACAACATCCTAGTGACTAAAATGGAGCCATTGACCAAAGTAAGACCAAATGAAGCTCAATACACTCAATCAGGACCAAAGTAGGCTCATTACATCATCCTTTGGTAATTTACAAAATCCTAATGACTAAAATGGACGAATTGACCAAAGTAAGACCAAATGAAGCCTAATACACTCAATTAGGACCAAAATAGGCTCATTACATCATCCTTTGGTTATCTACAACATCCTAGTGACTTGAAAGAATTGACCAAAAGTAAGACCAAATGAACTCAATACACTCAATTAGGACCAAAATAGGCTCATTACATCATCCTTGGTTATCTACAACTTCCTAGTGACTAAAATGAAGCAATTGACCAAAGTAGGACCAAAATAAGCTCATTACATCATCCTTTTGTATCTACAACATCCTAGTGACTAAAATGGAGCCATTGACCAAAGTAAGACCAAATGAAGCTCAATACACTCAATCAGGACCAAAGTAGGCTCATTACATCATCCTTTGGTAATCTACAACATCCTAATGACTAAAATGGACGAATTGACCAAAGTAAGACCAAATGATGCTCAATACACTCAATTAGGACCAAAATAGGCTCATTACATCATCCTTTTTTATCTACAACTTCCTAGTGACTAAAATGGAGCCGTTGACCAAAGTAGGACCAAATGAAGCTCAATACACTCAATTAGGATCAAAATAGGCTCATTACATCATCCTTTGGTAATCTACAACATCCTAGTGACTAAAATGGACGAATTGAAAAAGTTAGACTAAATGAAGCTCAATACACTCAATTAGGACCAAAATAGACTCATTACATCATCCTTTGGTAATCGACAACATCCTAGTAACTAAAATGAAAGAATTGACCAAAGTAAGACTAAATGAAGCACAATACACTCAATTAGGACTAAAATAGGCTCATTACATCATCCTTTGGTTATCTACAACATCCGAGTGACTAAAATGGAGCCATTGACCAAAGTAAGACCAAATGAAGCTCAATACACTCAATCAGGACCAAAGTGGCTCATTACATCATCCTTTGGTAATCTACAACATCCTAATGACTAAAATGGACGAATTGACCAAAGTAAGACCAAATGATACTCAATACACTCAATTAGGACCAAAATAGGCTCATTACATCATCCTTTGGTTATCTACAACTTCCTAGTGACTAAAATGAAGCAATTGACCAAAGTAAGACCAAATGAAGCTCAATACACTCAATTAGGACCAAATAGGCTCATTACATCATCCTTTGGTTATCTACAACATCCTTGTGACTAAAATGGAGCCATTGACCAAAGTAAGACCAAATCAAGCTCAATACACTCAATCAGGACCAAAAGTAGGCTCATTACATCATCCTTTGGTAATTTACAAATCCTAATGACTAAATGGACGAATTGACCAAAGTAAGACCAAATGAAGCCTAATACACTCAATTAGGACCAAAATAGGCTCATTACATCATCCTTTGGTTATCTACAACATCCTAGTGACTAAAATGAAAGAATTGACCAAAGTAAGACCAAATGATACTCAATACACTCAATTAGGACCAAAATAGGCTCATTACATCATCCTTTGGTTATCTACAACTTCCTAGTGACTAAAATGAAGCAATTGACCAAAGTAGGACCAAAATAAGCTCATTACATCATCCTTGTTATCTACAACATCCTAGTGACTAAAATGGAGCCATTGACCAAAGTAAGACCAAATGAAGCTCAATACACTCAATCAGGACCAAAGTAGGCTCATTACATCATCCTTTGGTAATCTACAACATCCTAATGACTAAAATGGACGAATTGACCAAAGTAAACCAAATGATGCTCAATACACTCAATTAGGACCAAAATAGGCTCATTTATCATCCTTTGGTTATCTACAACTTCCTAGTGACTAAAATGGAGCCGTTGACCAAAGTAGGACCAAATGAAGCTCAATACACTCAATTAGATCAAAATAGGCTCATTACATCATCCTTTGGTAATCTACAACATCCTAGTGACTAAAATGGACGAATTGAACAAAGTTAGACTAAATGAAGCTCAATACACTCAATTAGGACCAAAATAGACTCATTACATCATCCTTTGGTAATCGACAACATCCTAGTGACTAAAATGAAAGAATTGACCAAAGTAAGACTAAATGAAGCACAATACACTCAATTAGGACAAAATAGGCTCATTACATCATCTTTGGTAATCTACAACATCCTAGTGACTAAAATGGAGCCATTGACCAAAGTAACCAAATGAAGCTCAATACACTCAATTAGGACAAATAGGCTCATTACATCATCCTTTGGTTATCTACAACATCCTAGTGACTAAAATGGAGCCATTGACCAAAGTAAGACCAAATGAAGCTCAATACACTCAATCAGGACCAAAGTAGGCTCATTACATCATCCTTTGGTAATCTACAAATCCTAATGACTAAAATGGACGAATTGACCAAAGTAAGACCAAATGAAGCCTAATACACTCAATTAGGACCAAAATAGGCTCATTACATCATCCTTTGTTATCTACAACATCCTAGTGACTAAAATGAAAGAATTGACCAAAGTAAGACCAAATGAACTCAATACACTCAATTAGGACCAAAATAGGCTCATTACATCATCCTTTGGTTATCTACAACTTCCTAGTGACTAAAATGAAGCAATTGACCAAAGTAGGACCAAAATAAGCTCATTACATCATCCTTTGGTATCTACAACATCCTAGTGACTAAAATGGAGCCATTGACCAAAGTAAGACCAAATGAAGCTCAATACACTCAATCAGGACCAAAGTAGGCTCATTACATCATCCTTTGGTAATCTACAACATCCTAGTGACTAAAATGGACGAATTGACCAAAGTAAGACAAATGAAGCTCAATACACTCAATTAGGACCAAAATAGCTCATTACATCATCCTTTGGTAATCTACAACATCCTAGTGACTAAAATGAAAGAATTGACCAAAGTAAGACTAAATGAAGCAATACACTCAATTAGGACCAAAATAGGCTCATTACATCATCCTTTGGTAATCCACAACATCCTGTGACTAAAATGAAAGAATTGCCAAAGTAAGACTAAATGAAGCAATACACTCAATAGGACCAAAATAGGCTCATTACATCATCCTTTGGTTATCTACAACATCCTTGTGACTAAAATGGAGCCATTGACCAAAGTAAGACCAAATGAAGCTCAATACACTCAATCAGGACCAAAGTAAGCTCATTACATCATCCTTTGGTAATCAACAACATCCTAATGACTAAAATGGACGAATTGACCAAAGTAAGGCCAAATGATGCTCAATACACTCAATTAGGACCAAAATAGGCTCATTACATCATCCTTTGGTTATCTACAACTTCCTAGTGACTAAAATGGAGCCATTGACCAAAGTAGGACCAAATGAAGCTCAACACACTCAATTAGGACCAAAATAGGCTCATTACATCATCCTTTGGTTATCTACAACATCCTAGTGACTAAAATGGAGCATTGACCAAAGTAAGACCAAATGAAGCTCAATACACTCAATCAGGACCAAAGTAGGCTCATTACATCATCCTTTGGTAATCTACAACATCCTAATGACTAAAATGACGAATTGACCAAAGTAAGACAAATGATACTCAATACACTCAATTAGGACCAAAATAGGCTCATTACATCATCCTTTGGTTCTACAACTTCCTAGTGACTAAAATGAAGCATTGACCAAAGTAAGACCAATGAAGCTCAATACACTAAATCAGGACCAAAGTAGGCTCATTACATCATCCTTTGGTAATTTACAACATCCTAATGACTAAAATGGACGAATTGACCAAAGTAAGACAAATGATGCACAATACACTCAATTAGGACCAAAATAGGCTCATTACATCATCATTTGGTATCTACAACATCCTAGTGACTAAAATGGAGCCATTGACCAAAGTAAGACCAAATGAAGCTCAATACACTCAATTAGGACCAAAATAGGCTCATTAATCATCCTTTGGTTATCTACAACATCCTAGTGACTAAAATGGAGCCATTGACCAAAGTAAGACCAAATGAAGCTCAATACACTCAATAGGACCAAAGTAGGCTCATTACATCATCCTTTGGTAATTTACAACATCCTAATGACTAAAATGGACGAATTGACCAAAGTAAGACCAAATGAAGCTAATACACTCAATTAGGACCAAAATAGGCTCATTACATCATCCTTTGGTTATCTACAACATCCTAGTGACTAAAATGAAAGAATTGACCAAAGTAAGACAAATGAACTCAATACACTCAATTAGGACCAAAATAGGCTCATTACATCATCCTTTGGTTATCTACAACTTCCTAGTGACTAAAATGAAGCAATTGACCAAAAGTAGGACCAAATAAGCTCATTACATCATCCTTTGGTTATCTACAACATCCTAGTGACTAAAATGGAGCCATTGACCAAAGTAGACCAAATGAAGCTCAATACACTCAATCAGGACCAAAGTAGGCTCATTACATCATCCTTTGGTAATCTACAACATCCTAATGACTAAAATGGACGAATTGACCAAAGTAAGACCAAATGATGCTCAATACACTCAATTAGGACCAAAATAGGCTCATTACATCATCCTTTGTTATCTACAACTTCCTAGTGACTAAAATGGAGCCGTTGACCAAAGTAGGACCAAATGAAGCTCAATACACTCAATTAGGATCAAATAGGCTCATTACATCATCCTTTGGTAATCTACAACATCCTGACTAAAATGGACGAATTGAAAAGTTAGACTAAATGAAGCTCAATACACTCAATTAGGACCAAAATAGCTCATTACATCATCCTTGGTAATCACAACATCCTAGTGACTAAAATGAAAGAATTGACCAAAGTAAGACTAAATGAAGCACAATACACTCAATTAGGACAAAATAGGCTCATTACATCATCCTTTGGTTATCTAAACATCCGAGTACTAAAATGGAGCCATTGACCAAAGTAAGACCAAATGAAGCTCAATACACTCAATCAGGACCAAAGTAGGCTCATTACATCATCCTTTGGTAATCTACAACATCCTAATGACTAAAATGGACGAATTGACCAAAGTAAGACCAAATGAACTCAATACACTCAATTAGGACCAAAATAGGCTCATTACATCATCCTCTGGTTATCTACAACTTCCTAGTGACTAAAATGGATGACCAAAGTAAGACTAAATGAAGTACACTCAATTAGGACCAAATAGGCTCATTACATCATCCTTTGGTAATCTACAACATCCTAGTGACTAAAATGAATTGACCAAAGTAAGACAAATGAAGCTCAATACACTCAATTAGGACCAAAATAGACTCATTACATCATCCTTTGGTAATCGACAACATCCTAGTAACTAAAATGAAAGAATTGACCAAAGTAAGACTAAATGAAGCACAATACACTCAATTAGGACTAAAATAGGCTCATTACATCATCCTTTGGTTATCTACAACATCCGAGTGACTAAAATGGAGCCATTGACCAAAGTAAGACCAAATGAAGCTCAATACACTCAATCAGGACCAAAGTAGGCTCATTACATCATCCTTTGGTAATCTACAACATCCTAATGACTAAAATGGACGAATTGACCAAAGTAAGACCAAATGAAACTCAATACACTCAATTAGGACCAAAATAGGCTCATTACATCATCCTTTGGTTATCTACAACTCCTAGTGACTAAAATGGAGCCATTGACCAAAGTAAGACCAAATGAAGCTCAATACACTCAATTAGGAAAATAGGCTCATTACATCATCCTTTGGTTATCTACAATGACTAAAATGGAATTGACCAAAGTAAGACCAAATGAAGCTAATACACTCAATAGGACCAAAGTAGGCTCATTACATCATCCTTTGGTAATACATCCTAATGACTAAATGGAATTGACCAAAGTAAAAATGATCAATACACTCAATTAGGACCAAAAGGCTCATTACATCATCCTTTGGTTATCTACAACTCCTAGTGACTAAAATGGAGCCATTGACCAAAGTAGACCAAATGAAGCTCAATACACTCAATTAGGACCAAAATAGGCTCATTACATCATCCTTTGGTTATCTACAACATCCTAGTGACTAAAATGGAATTGACCAAAGTAACCAAATGAAGCTCAATACACTCAATCAGGACCAATAGGCTCATTACATCATCCTTTGGTAATACAACATCCTAATGACTAAAATGGACGAATTGACCAAAGTAAGACCAAATGACTCAATACACTCAATTAGGACCAAAATAGGCTCATTACATCATCCTTTGGTTATCTACAACTTCCTAGTGACTAAAATGGAGCCGTTGACCAAAGTAGGACCAAATGAAGCTCAATACACTCAATTAGACCAAAATAGGCTCATTACATCATCCTTTGGTAATCTACAACATCCTAGTGACTAAAATGGACGAATTGAACAAAGTTAGACTAAATGAAGCTCAATACACTCAATTAGGACCAAAATAGACTCATTACATCATCCTTTGGTAATCTACAACATCCTAGTGACTAAAATGAAAGAATTGACCAAAGTAAGACAAATGAGCACAATACACTCAATTAGGACCAAAATAGGCTCATTACATCATCTTTGGTAATCTACAACATCCTAGTGACTAAAATGGAGCCATTGACCAAAGTAGACCAAATGAAGCTCAATACACTCAATTAGGACCAAAATAGGCTCATTACATCATCCTTTGGTTATCTACAACATCCTAGTGACTAAAATGGAGCCATTGACCAAAGTAGACCAAATGAAGCTCAATACACTCAATCAGGACCAAAGTAGGCTCATTACATCATCCTTTGGTAATTTACAAAATCCTAATGACTAAAATGGACGAATTGACCAAAGTAAGACCAAATGAAGCCAATACACTCAATTAGGACCAAAATAGGCTCATTACATCATCCTTTGGTTATCTACAACATCCTAGTGACTAAAATGAAGAATTGACCAAAGTAAGACCAAATGAACTCAATACACTCAATTAGGACCAAAA
>RYYW01000211.1:59525-104530 GCA_013621005.1 Aeschynomene evenia | reverse complement strand
GTTGTAATGTGTCATCTACACCTCCATCATCATTTCTTCCAACTTTAGTATGGTGAGAATGCACATGTGGCTCAAAATAGTAACTACAGAAGTGAGAAATCTCCTCAATAAGGTATGATTCAATTATAGATCCTTCCACACGAGCTTTGTTTTTTACTTTCTTTTTAAGGTGATGGAGGAACCTATCATAAAGAAAAAAGATTTTCACAAAAAAGTTGGGCATTAAACTAAGGACTCAAAAAAAATTGAAAAGAAATAAATTTACAAAAATTATAATTGTGACTAAAAGTACCTCTCGAAAGGATACATCCATCTGTATTGCACAGGACCACCAACCAGTGCTTCATATGGCAAGTGAATAGGTAGATGTTCCATTGAGTCAAAAAATCCAGGAGGAAAAATGCGCTCTAATTTGCATAGTATAATGGGAATATTTTGCTCAAGTTTAATTAGATCATCTACCCGTAATGATGTTGAGCACAAATCTCTAAAGAATTGACTTAGCTCAGTTAAAGGCTTCCATATTTGCTCTGGCAATGAACTAAATGCAATGGGAAGCAAACGTTCCATAAACACATGACAATCATGACTTTTCATCCCATGTAACTTTCCCTCTTTCAAGTTAACACACCTGCCCAAATTTGAAGCATATCCATCTGGCATCTTTAGACCTTTTACCCACTCACATATTGCTCTTTTTTGCTCCATATTAAATGTAAAGTTCGCCTTGGGCTTTATAATTTTACCACTATTTTTTTCTTGTAATTCTAAATCTTTGCGTTTGCAATACTCTCTCAAGTCCATTCTAGCCTTAACATTATCTTTAGTCTTTCCCTTGATGTCCATAACAGTGTTAAAAACATTATCAAATACATTCTTCTCAATATGCATAACATCAAGATTATGACGAACTAAATTGGATTTCCAATAAGGCAACTCCCAAAAAAACTCTTTTGTCCAATTATGTCTAATCCCATATTCTGGTATTGGAGTTTGCACTAGTTCACTTATATTTGGTTTCGTCTGCACAATTTTCCATATTTGCTCCCCAGTTAACCTTGGAGGAGGTTCTGATCTCTCAACCCTATTCTTGTAAAATGCATCCTTATTTCTTCTAAACATGTGATCTTTTGGCAAGAATTGTCTATGGCAATCGAACCATGATGGTTTCCCCCCATGCTTTAATTGAAATGCCTTTGATCGCTCCATGCAATATGGGCATGCCAAATTTCCTGTAGTCATCCATCCCGACAACATTCCATATGCAGGAAAGTCATTTATTGTCCATAATAGTGCAGCTCTCATCACAAAATTTTGTCTAGTGGAAATATCATAAGTTAAGACACCTTCTTCCCAACAACTTTAACTCATCAATCAAGGGTTGTAGATACACATCTATCTTAGTTTTGGGATTACGAGGACCAGGAATGATCATGGATAAGAACATATAAGGAGTTGTCATGCACACATCCAAGGAGGAAGGTTATAAGGAGTGACAATTACTGGCCAACACGAATATTGTGAACCAGACTGACCAAATGAGTGAATCCATCAGAACATAATCCTAGTCGAATATTGCGTGGTTCAGAAGAGAATTGTGGATATGTCTGATCAAAATGCTTCCATGATTCTGCATCAGATGGATGTTCAAGGACGCCTTTAAATTTGTGCTCAAAGTGCCATCTCATATGAGATGCTGAATTCATTGAAGCATACAATCTTTTTAATCGAGGTATAAGGGTAAATAATGCATCCGCTTTAAAGGCACCTCCTTACCACCCTTACTTACCCTAAACCTCGAAGAATGACAATGCCTACATTCTTTCTCATTTTGTCCTCATCACTATAGTATAACATACAACCATTAACGCAACAATCAATTTGTTTGCTCCCATCCAAGTTTCGAAACTAATCTCTTTGCCTTATAAAAATTAGGGACAAGCAAGTTATCCTTTGGCATACCCTCTCTCATAGTCTGTAGTATGTCATCAAGGCCTGTTGTGATATGTTCCCTTCAACTTTAATACTCAACATTCTAACTGCATTGACAATTCTGAATGGTTATCACAACCCTCCCACAAAGGTCGTTGAGCAATTGTAATAAATCATAAAACTTTTTTGCTTCCTTATTTGGAGGTTCCTCTATGGGTGCTTCAACTTCACACATTAATTCTGGGCCAGCAGCATCATAAATCATAGATTCATATGGATTTCTTTCTAGCACATCATCATCTAATGAGTGAGTACTACTACCTTCTTGATTTCCATGACCTGTATCCTTATTTAATGGACTTTCTCCATGTGAATCCAACACCAGTATCTTGGCTTGAAACCATGCTTGTATAAGTCAACCATAACCTCATCTAGAGTTAAGAAAGCTCTATTTCCATGCTTTGCACAAGGACATCGAAGTGTATCACCATTTATTGAAAATTGAGGTTGCTTCTTTACCTGATTGACAAAATCTCGAACGCCTTCAACAAATTCTATTCTTAGTCCCCTCGATTTGGATGAAGTCTATTATACATCCACTTTCGATGTTCTGGAATTTCCATAATCTATATTATGTAAGAAAATATGACAAGTTATAATTAGAGTGTTAACTTTGGACTAGGTTTATCGTATTTCTCTAGTTCTGGAAGTGGGAACTAACCTAATTTACATATGCAATTACAAAAAATAGTATAAACAATACTAACATATGAAGCTGAAAATTAAGACTATAAAATACACAAACATAATGCTATACGAAAACACAAACTAAACAGTAAAATATTGTAACCGAAGAAGTACCTTATTGTTTTAATATCTCTGATAGCCACAATCAATCTAGATAACCTTGCTCTGTAGCAATATTGCCTTTTCATAAAAGATCTATACATATGCAAGTTCAATAGAAAAGTTATGAGAAAAATTGAGAGTGTGTGCCATAAAAAGTTTAACTAATCTATTTAATGGGAAAACTGAGTTTAGATATAGACTTAAATAACATAGTGATCTTCAAATACAAAATTTAATTGATGTTGTCATAACTCGTAAATTCTTTGAAAATTATTTATTTATAGTTTAGAATGGTAGGAAAGAAAAACACATTTGTGAAATGCACAAACAATGCAATAATTGCACTTAAACTGAGTAAAAGTCAAAAAGAGAACACTTATAGGGTAAAAGTAACATATGGAGATGAGAAAGCAAGGTTTAGGATGCCAAAGAATTGGGGTTATGAAAATCTTTTGAAGGAAGTTGGCAGGAGATTTAACATAAGTGATATGAGCAAATTTGATATAAAATATTTAGATGATGACTTTGAGTGGGTTTTACTAACCTGTGATGCTGATTTGGAAGAGTGCATTGATGTTTGTCAATCTTCTGAGAGTAGCACCATCAAGCTTTCTCTGCAAGTTTCTAATCGTTGTATGAGAAGTTCTTTAGAATTTAGATAACAGTGGCCTTTTCATGAACATTTGTAAATTATAAAGATTGTTTGTCATGTATGTGATTCAATCTTAGATGTTTGTAGTTTAAAGGGATGATTCTTTACATGAATATATTCCTTATTGCTTTTAAAGACTACATAAAGGATAAATTGTACAGAGTTCCTCAATGCTTAGAACAGTATTGCAGGTTCATCTTTTTTATGTTTATTTGCTTAGCATAGTACATGCTTTAATTTCTATGTACCAAGAGTAAAAATTTTATAAAATCATTCGATCATATAATGTGAAAAGTTCTTCAAATCAAAGAACTCAAATAGATAATTGTATGAAACATTTACTACTATGATTTACTTTTGAAAAACAGTAGAGAATTTATCTCCCAATTTTGTACCTCTATGTCAAGTTTAGATGATATGTTCATCTATGTGCACTGCTACTTCCCAAGTTCCAATATTCTAAAGGGGTATTAAGTTGATCTAAGTTTTAGATCTAGATTCAGGTCTGGACCTCATTCAATCTCAAAATTTCGATTAATTTTTTGTACCTATCCTATCTTCAAAATCACATCCATCCATCCATCCATCCATCTTAACCACCTTGTCTATCTCTATATATCTTACTTACTATGTTCTGCTGATCTGTTCCATGTAATATTTGGAAATCGAGCATATATATATATATGCATTATAATGCAATGGGTTCATTGATCTGGTACTCCTTTTGTTTGTGTTGGAATAACAAGTATTCAAATCTAGCTCCTAAGTCAGTAATTATTTAACAACAAATTGTATGCATATGTTTAACATATAGTAGTAGTATGCATGGTTCACAGATTTCAACAAATTAAATAATAATAATAATAGCATAGAATATGAGTACATATAGTTGTGTCCTTGAGAAATAGCGATTGGGTGCTTATGAAAAGCAAGCATGTAGAATATGTGTGTGCTTTTAATATTATGAGCGAATAAGAAGACAGCTGCAGGTTCAAATTCAGAATAAAGCCTTTCTTGGAAGTGTAATAGAAAATGCCATGTAATGTATGGAAGCTAAGGAAAGCACGCTTAGCTTGGATCCTTGCCTACTGCATGTGATTTTAATCATTTTATGCTATGGACCACCACATCTATATATATCCAATAATTAATCATCTATACTATACTACTATACCTGTATTCTTGTCTACTCGCTTTTACTACACCACATCCCTAAAGTTCAAGATCCAGGGCTATTAAATTGAATGATCACGTTCTTTTCGTTATTTTGATAAGTTTTATATTAAGCTCTCTAGCTCTATTGTGATATAAATGAGTCTGCACTTATCCCATTGATATAAACCCCTGTGATTTTCTTTTATACTTCAAAGCATGAATTGAATACTTATGTCTTATTTATAATATTTTACTATTCAAAGCATAAGAATGGGTTCTTCACTGAAACAAAAATGAAACTTGAAGAAGGTTTTTTATTTTTCTTTTTGTTTTGTTCTGTTTTTGGTGTGTTGAGTCAAGGTTCTTCACCATTTTTCTTTTTGGTTTTTGAGCCGAAAGTTTTCTTTTTGTTATGTATTGTTTATGTGTATTCTTTGAGAATAGGTTCTTCACTGGAACAATAATTGTAACTTTCAGTTCTATTTTGTTATCTTATTGGTCTTTGATTTCTTGTGTTGTTCTGCTGCTATTTTTTGGCATTTGGCTAGCTACTCTTTTCCACCTTTGTTTTGTTTTGTTTTGGTGAAAAATCCAAAGTTCTGGTGCTATTTTTTGTGTATAGTCCAGGATACTCATTTTAAACTTTGTTCTTTTGTTGTTCTAATGGTTTTCTTTTTGCTGTTATATTTTCTTGACACTTTAGTGATGAAGAAGAAATGAGTAAAAAATTGAAAGGTTTAAGTTATAAAATAAAATGAAAAAAGGACATTTGAATTAAATTTACATTAATTTTCTATATTGTACACACTTAATCAACATAATACAGAGACATTCAAGGGGGGGAAATAAATCAGGATTACTAGATGCAACTCATGCAACATATCAGCACAAGAGTAGAGAGAGTACTTGTACCTACCATAGGACATAGTTATTGTGTGTATATATATATATACTTTACTGATGGAAAGGAAATAGGTTCATCCGATAGTCATTGAAAACATTTATTATCAACAAATCAAAGTAACTAGAGTTCTCACATGCTCTCTCTCTTTGATACTTTCTTTTTCCTCTCTTCGACCACTATGCTCACAGATATATATAACAAAGATAGTTACACAAAAGATCCATTGCCTCTAATTGATTACAGAAGTTACACAAATTTAAATTAGAAAATATGTTTTTCTAAGGTTCAAATATCATTTTGCCCCATAAATACTTTCTAAGGTGCTATGGTGCTATATCCCAAAAAGTAAGGTGGTGGGCCTTATGTGGACCTATAATATACCCTTGCCCTCATCATAGTTTGTACTCATGAAAAAACAAACTACTCAAAAAACAGAAAGCAGTTACATACAACAATTACATAAATAACAACTGAGAAATGAAGGCTCAAGCAGATGCTGCTAAGACTGGGCTGAAAAACAGAAGCTCTATGGGTCACAGTTGAGTTTTGGGAACATAGAGTTCAAAAATCTATGTCAGTACAAATTCTATCCAACTTACTTAACTTCTTAGGTCATCAAAATAAGAGTAGAAGACCTCAAATGCAACGAAGCTGCTTCAAGATTCAGAGCAGAAAACAGAACAGAGTGCAATAGAGAGGCCTAGTTGGATAACCATTAATATCATGCATCACAGAGGAGTAATTAGTTTTTTTTTTTTGTTCTCTTGCTTCAATTAGCTTTTGAATGGCTCATTTTTTAGTCTTTTTTGCAAATTACTAGTAGTCCTCTTGTACTATAACAATATATGTATATTAAGCTTAAAGTCAATGGTTATGAATGAATTAGCTGGAAGACCAAAAACAAAGGTCTCTTGCACCTTGTGTGTTATCAGGCTAGTTATCATGTTAAGAATTATCAGGCTAGCAAAATCACAATAAAATAATATTGACAAAGGGTCACTGCTGGAATGAAACTAGATTATTAATTTTGTTTTTTAATTTAAAAATGAGAATTAGAATGGAAGATTTCTTAGGAATAGAATTGAATAAAGAGATTGAGGACTGAAATAGTGGAGGTTGTTGGAGGTAGCTAATATTATTTTTTTAAGTATTTTTTAATTTGATTTTAGAGACTAAAAGTAATCATTTTTTTTGGAAATCCTCTTTATAGTATAGAATTATAGATAATATGTTATAATGACACAATGTCTGGCTCATCAAGGGATAACCAATCCTTTTTACTTATAGAAGTTTTAAGTTCATAGGCTAGTTAATTAGTTATCATGTTAAGAACTTTACTCTCTTAATCTTTATCTTCCAGTGTGTGTAGCAGAAAAGTTATGAATTCAAGATCATGAGTTTGTTAAATAAATAAATGACTTAATCACAGAAAGAAAAAGTATTTGTGAAATAAGATTATTGTTTAATATATTTTTAAGACTTGGTAATCTATTTAGGCATGAAATGAGCATATATACATATGAAGTTATTCTTACAAACAACATTCGGTTCAACATATATATACATGTATTCATATATGGAGCATCACCAAATTAATTATAGCAAAAGAAGCATATGTATGTAATTGTTATTTTTGTTATATTTAGATGAAAATTGTTACAGGAGTTGGGAGGAGCCAGAACTTAAGGAAATATAACAAAACCAACTTCTGTTGCAGCAAATTACTGAAAGAGATGATTACAATATTAAGCTTGTTTGCAAGAAACTTTACCTGACAACAAAGAAACTTTCTTTCTTTAAATTCCACAGCAACAACAAAATACCCTTTCTTTTGGGGGTTTAAGAATGTCGAATCCTGAAATGCAAATTTTCAAAATTGATCAAACAAATAATCAAGAAAAGAAAAAAAAGAAGATCAAATTAGGGAATTTTATGAGAAAGAATACTCACCACTGTTTTCAATAAAAGTAAAATGGTGCCCAGAGAGTGGTGAGGGAGGAAGACAAACAATTGGTTGAAAGTGGTAGGGAAGGAAGACGGACTGTTGGTTGAAATAATAAGGAGCTGAAGAAATGGTGCCATGTTCTTGAGGTTCAGATATTCAAGGAGAGCAGTTAACGAAAATGAAGGAAAGAGGGCAAGCTGAAGCAAACTTTGAGAACAAACGTGCAAAAAAAGATCTTATCTACAAGAACTCTTTATTTTTTATTTTTAATATTTTTTTTGTTGCTAAAAACTCTCTTGCTCTTTTTCAGAAACAAAATAAAAATTAAATTGAAGACAGGAAACCTTGGATAATCACAAGCTCTTTCTACTCGTAGAGCCAGTTACTGGTGAATAGTGTTAGTGTTGTTTATTACTTGTGAAAATACGAAACTTAGCCTTATTAAATACTTGTGATAAACCCCGGATAATTTAGCCTTATTAATTTATGAGCAATGCCAGAGGCGCAAAAAAAAAAACATCCAACACAGCCAACAAATTGTGCACAACGTATATAACATAAATTGCACAACAAATATTACATGTTGTGCACACCATATAGCACATGATGTGCACAACATATATAACATGCTACAAAGAAAGATGATGTTGCAATATGTGATATATGTTGTGCATAATAGATGATATATGTTATGCACTACATATAGTATACGCTGTGCATTTTATATTATATATGTTGTGCACAACTTGTTCACTGTTTTGGCTGGTTTTTTGTTGTGTCCTCTGTATTTCCCTTAATTTATTTAATACTTGTGAAAAATAAAATAAGAAAGGATTGCACGTATCTTGGGACAGGAATTTTACTCATAAACATGGCATTTAATTGATCAAGCATAGTACAATTATTATAACAAAAAAATAAACAAACAAATTATTATTGTTGTTATTATTATTATTATTATTATTAGAGTAAATCCCCAAACTGATCCCTGACAATTTCAGCATCGGATAAAGTGGTACTTGACAATTGGAAATACCCTAACAATGTCAAACTTCAGACATTGTAAGGTCCATGGACGGAAAAACTAACAGTGTCACTGACAATTTTAATTTTAGACAAATTGGTCCCTAACAATTTTATTATTTGAAAAATCAGTCCCTAATTATTTTTAAAATTCTTTTATCTTTTATCACTTTCATTAACATAGTTAACTCTAAACATTCTTAAATCAAATCTATATATATTTAATTTGAAAATTGTCACGAACTCTTTAATGAAATTATTTTGGTATTTCTAATTTTTTTTTGTTAATAAAGTATTGATTTTTTTAAATAAGTTTAGGTACCAAACCTCTTAAATTACTTGTTTAAAAAAAAGAGTGAAGTACCAAAATCAGACACGAAAGATTTTGTCGCTGACAAAATCGACCACAAAAGATGTTATTGACAATTCACCCCTACAAAGATGTAATTAGTATGACAAAATACCCCAATGATGAGATTGATTCAACGTACATTGATGGAGAAGCTGACATGGCTGTTAACAATTTCTGTGTGACACTCTCACTCCATTAGCCCCTTCCATAGAAATGGGAGTGATGAAATGGGGCTAACGGAGTGACAATGTCACACATGAATTGTTAACAGCCATGTCAGCTTTTCCATTAACGTGCGTTGACTCAATCTCATCGTTGGGGTATTTTGTCATACTAATTACATCTTTGGAGGGCGAATTTTCAATAACATCTTTCGTGGTCGATTTGTCAGCGATAAAATCTTTCGTGTATGATTTTGGTAGTTCACCCTAAAAAAATAAAGTAACTTTTCATTTTTTTATTGAAATATTAAATTACTTACAAGATAATAGATTTATTTTATTCTAAATTTTATATAACTTAAAATAATTAATTTTTATATTTAATATTAATTATTAGTATAAATTTTAATATACATAATTTAAAATATGAAGATTTAAACAAGTAAAAGTTAATAAAAGACTTTTTGGGAATGGTAAAATAAATGCATTAAAAATGGATGGTAATAATCAAAGGGAAGATATATAAAGTTGATTTGAGAGTGCTTAAAAGTGCATATTATAATAAAGTCGAGGAAAAATGATTAAAAAAATTTAAATAAAATAATGGACCAATTTTTTCAATAGTAAAATTGTCAGAGACCAGTTTGTCTAAAAATGAAATTGTCATTAACACAATTAACGTTTTCCGTCCAGGGACCTTACGATGTCCGACGTTTGACATTGTCAGGGACCGATTAGGGTATTTCCAATTGTCAATGACCACTTTGTCTAACACTGAAATTTCCAGAGACCAGTTTGGGGGTTTACTCTTATTATTATTATTAAGTCACAAAATCATTATGCTAAAACTTTTTTTTTTGTAGGTACTAATGGAACTATTTTTGTGCAAACTAAGAAGACTTTGGTGCCAAATTATTGAGAAAATATTTAAAATGAAATATAAACAAATTTGAAATAAATAGTACAAACAAAATTAAACTTTTAAAATTTGTTCGAAATTTGTATGAAGGTAAACTACACATTGGGACAAATTACAGACACATTATTATTTTTATCTATAATTTGTGGCTAATTAGTTGGAAATATTTTGAGGCTAATTTATAAGATTTTGGCACCAATTTCAAAAAATTTTGACACCAAAATTTAAAATGAAATATGGACAGATTTTGAATAAAACTTATTACTATATGATTCATTGAAATATTTATTGAAAATTTGTCCCAAATCATTTTTAATGTAAAATGAATATTGGAACAACATATGGACAAATTATTGTTTATACTCAAAACGGTAGCAAATATGTTGGAAATATTTTGGTAGCAATTTTGCATATTTTGGCGCCAACAAATGGAGGGAATTGTTTACACGAAATATGAACAAATTTGGAACAAAAAATATTTCATAAAACTAAAGAGTAAACTTTTTTGAAGTTTGTCTCTAATTCGTATGAAGATGAACTGCATATTGGGACGGAATATGGACAAATAATTAATTTTGTATGAATTTTGTGGCTAACTAGTTGGAAATATTTTGGCGCCAATCTAAAATATTTTGGCGCCAAATTTTCGAACAAATTATGGACAAAATTGAAATGAAATGTAGTTTTACAATATACATAAAAAAAATATTGAAATTTTGTTCCAAATTTGTCTGAATATAAAATAAATTTTGGACGAATAAGATTTCGTTCGAAATTTCCGTCCGAAAAGAACTATTTTCTAGTAGTGCAGCCGCGATGGCCGCCGCGGCCGCGACCTGCCCTTCCCCCCTCTCTCTCTCACATGGCCGCCGCCTCTGGCGGCTGCTCTCTCTCTCTCACCCCCTCATCCCTCTTTCTAACCTAATTTGGTGTGTGTGTGATTTGTGTACTGTGTGTGGGTGTGTGCGTTAGGTTAGTTTTGTTTTTACTTTTTATTATTATTATTATTATTATTATTATTATTATTATTATTACATCTACTACTACTATTATTATCATTATCATTGTCATTATTATTATTCTGTTGTTATTATTATTATTATTATCATTATCACTATTATTATTATTAATGAAAAAATGATGATTGAGTAGTAGATACTACCTTCATCAAAAGGTTTATTGAGTAGTCAAGTACTAACTTAAACCTTACAAAAAAAATATATATGTTTTCTTCATAAAAAAATTAAATATCCTTTTCTAAAAATAAGAATTAAAAATTAAAAATAAAAAAAAAATAAAAAATAATCATTTTGATAGAACTACGTGAGCTTTGAATTTCTCATTGTACTGGAGGATACGTAGGACCAGGTATCACCTGTCAAACTCAACTTTTATTTTTGCATAATTTTGTATTTTTTTTTGTGTTGTTAATATTTGTGAATATATTATCATTTATTTTTATTTTATCTCTATATTTTCCTTTTATAAAAAATAAAAAAAATAGAAATTCAAAAATACAAAAAAAATTTTTTTTTATTAATTCATTTGCACAACTAATTCAAGGTACCGTTTTAGGACGGGTGTACTAGGGGTGCATAAGATTACATTCTTATCCTTCCCTATGCATAACCGACTCCCGAACTCAAATCTGGTTCCGAAGGCCATCTTTTTCTTATAATGGGTATTTCCATAGTTTTCCCAATTAAATAAACTGTGGTGGCGACTCCAATGTTTTTAAAAATTTTTAATTCTTTTTTCCGTCGTCCCGTCGCGATCCCGATTGCGACAATCCTGAAAACTCCATGATGAGACAAATCTTTGAAGTACTCATGACAAACCAGCAAGCACTTTTGCGCATGGACGAGGACCTCCAACAATTGAGAACTCAGGCCACCTCATCACCACCACCACCTTCTCCATTACAACCTTCTCTACCACCACCAGCCTCACCTCCACATTCACCATCACAAGAGGAACCGAAGTTCCCCATTGTTGAAGATGATTATGCTTTAGAGCAATTGGATTGGGAGACATTGAAGTCCATGGTGGAAGAATTATCGGGGGAAGTCGAGGAAGACCCCGATGTGGAGATAATCTATGAGGACCCTCCACCCTTACTCAGTACCGTGCTGGACACCGTGTGTGCGGAGGAAAGTTCTTTGAGTGTTGGAGTCGCTGCAGAGATTCCCTCACTAGGAGAAATTGACGAGGCATGCAAGGAAGAAGTCATGGATTCCACTCCTTCATCCCTTGTTGTTTCTAGGCAACCATTGGGACCCTTCCCATTTGCTCTTGGGCCTCATGAGTATGCTTGTCTCGAGACTGATGCTCAACTCCTTACCTTTTGTGGGGTGTCGGTATCTTCTCGAGCTCAAATTTCTTGGAAGCTAACAAATTTAAATTCTGTTTAATCTAACCCATCTTGTGAGGATTTTCATCCCTCCTCACTTGATTTTGTTGGTTTTAGGGATGCCTTTTGCAGGAATGAGTGTTGTGCTTCAAGGGGCAAATTAAGGATCAAAACACTTGGGTCCCGAAATAAGAAAGGCATACCATGGTGGAAGGTCCTAGATCAATTCAAGCATAAGCCACCCTAAGAGTGGCTAACCAAATGTCCAACTTAGGGACGTTAAAGCAAAGTGCTTTGTGGGAGACAACCCACCAAATTTTAATTTTGCAGCCTTTTATTTTGCTTTTTATATTTTTTAGTTATAATTAACCAATTTATGTTTTTTAGATTCAACTTCGCATTAGGGAGTCTCATGCACTGAGTACATGACACCAACTAGCCAATTCTGCAACAACACTGCCGCCCTAGCGCATACAACGCGCCGCATTGCGCGAATGGTCCCTGTCCAAGCGCCTCAGCGCGCCTATCACGCCTAGCGTACCTGTTCGGGACGCTGTCAGTTCTGCCTCAGACGGTTTTCTCTCTATACCCTTCTCTCTATTCTTTTATTATTTGTCACTGAGGACAGTGCCTTATTCAAGTGTGGGGAGGGTGTAGAAATTGCTTTCGTGTATATCTTGCATGTATAGTTATTTTGTTTTATTTTATGTGTTTTGTTTGATGATTGGCTAGTTTTCTTTATAGCACTTTCTGGTTTGAAACTGCTTTACTCTTTGATTTTAACTCAAGAATGTTGGCATGATTATCTAATATGAGTTTGAATTGTTGGTGTTATCTCTGTTTGGTTGGCTGGATTACCTGTTAGATTTGAGCCTTACAGTGATTATATACATCAACTGATCACTTTCTTTCTATGAGCACACACACACTTGTATTTGTTATTCCTGAATTTGCTTGATTCTTGTTTTGCATTTTATACATGTTGCATGTGATTGAGGCATGATTCTGTTTTTACATCTAAAAGCCACTTAGCCAAATAGCAAACCTATACACAATTCCCATTGTTTGTAGCCAATTTGAGCCTCTATCCCTTTATTGTTACTAAGCTCATTACAAGCCAAAGACAGAAAAACAATGAAAAATCCCTTCTGAGAAACTAGGAGGACATGGTTTGATTATTGGGCAAAGGTCTTAAGTGTGGGGAAATTGGGTTAAATTGAGCACGGGTATAAATTGTAAAATGTGGGAATATAACTGTAAGGGTAGCCTTTGTACATAAGTGGTCTTTTTGTTATTTACTTTTCCACCTCATTTCAATTACCAAAGGAATTGAGATGAGAAATTCATATTAAAAAAAAATCGAAAAATACAGAAAAATCAAGAAAAAAAATGTGAATTCTGCAAATAAAGGTTGATTGGGTTCCTGGGAATTAATGTGAAATTATGTGGGAACCTTGGGAATGTAAAATTTAAGAATTTATGGGTTATTGATTATGGGTTATCCATCTCTTCTCTCTCCATCTTTTCTTTAGTGATAGAAGTCATCTAGGATTGATCAAACCATGAAATCTTTGTTTTTTTGGAATTAAGTCCACTTCCCATATATGCCACACCTGTCCCAAGCCCCGTTACAACCCTGAAAAGACCTCTTGATGCACCATGTTTGTAGAATTGCAATGTTAGGAGTATAGCAAATTTATGGAATGTGAATACTTGTGTGAATTATTCAAATGAGTGCTTAGCCAAAACAATGAGTAATTGAGAGAAAAACACACTGGTGAGGGCCAATCAACCAACTCTGCATAACATGAATTGATTCTCTTAACTCATGAAATTCTCTTAATGCCAACTGATAATATGTTGTGGGTGTTGCATAATTCTGACCAAGGTGTGCTGTTTTGAATAACTTTCCATCATCTGTAGATTTTATTTTTCTTTTAGGACTTAGGTGTTAGATGTGTTAGCCAATGCTTTGCTTTGAGAGATGCTTGGAATCATTGCTTTTGCATGAGGACATGCAATTGTTCAAGTGTGGGGATATTTGATAACGTTGTTTTTGCCAATATTTTATGCCCCTAATTTGGATGATTGTATGCATTTCTTTGCTCTATTTTAGCCTTTTATTATACTTAATACAATTTGGAATTTATTTGGGCTTAATAGAAATAAAGGCTAAAGTAACAAGTTCTATGATATTTTTGCAATTCAAGGATGACCTTTGCACTTGATCTTGGATATTTTGTATTTTTAGTGCAGGTCACAGGTATTATTGGAGCTGTAGACATCAGGAACTGAGCAAGAAGCGGAGCAGTGAATTTCAGAACCAGCATCGAGCGCCCCAACGCCCATAGCGCGCTCCAGCGCACGAGGCCCACTTGAATCTATCACGTGCACAGCACTGGCGCCCTAGCGAGCTATACGCGCCCCAGCGTCGCGTCGCAATTCTGTTACAGCAGAAACCCTATCTGCAAGACGAGTTGGGGGCCCAATTGGCTAGGGTTTGGAGGCTGCTCACTCTATTTAAAGAGGGCTAATGCATCAGAAAACAAGACCTCCCAACACCACCACTTTTATATCTTTTCTTTTCCTAGTTTCTTTCAACCCTAGGCTTTTTAGTTAGAGTTATTTTCTCCATTAGGATTCCATCGTTTTCCTAGTTTAGCTCTAGCTCCCTCATTTGTATTCTCAACGTTATTCGTCTAGCCCTTTGGGTTTTGTAAGTTACTCTTTCTAACTAATTCAGTTATTCATTTTTCCATCTTTCCAATTAGCATTTAATTTCTTTGCTTTACTCTTTATTGTTCAAGTTGTTTACTATCTTCATTCCATCTTTGTCTTTAATTCCAATTTATTTTCTGCTCTTTTATTTCCTCCATGAATAACTAAGTCTCTTGGTGGTTTATGAGGGTGTGAACATCATTGGGGTAGATTGAGGCTTTGTTCTTAATCTTGCATAAGTTTTCATTATCAAACCCTGGCATATGATTTGAGATCTTAAATTGTGTGTTTAATCCTTTGTCTTGGCTTACTCGATTGAGTTAGGCTAACTCATTGGCATATGTGTATGTGTTAGTTGATTAATTGATGCATGTCATATCAGGATTTGGTAATGAGTAATTAATTGGCTTATTAGTCTCTTTAATTAGATTAATGTGATTGGCTTTAACAATTGTTGAAAGTGGAACTAAAGGTGAGATCTCACTAATTAATCCCATTCTAGGCAATTAATCATTAGAATCACAACAAAGGAGTTAGATCTAACTCCGACGTAATTAATCAACTCATGCATTCTTTTGTAGCCAATGATAAACACCCTAATGAATGTTCCACCCCATAAACCACTGTTTTTATTATTCCAATTTTATTCCAAATCATTTCTCTCGCATACAAAAACCCCCCCAATTGTGACAACCGTCATACAACTAGTCTTGTGCATTGCTCTCTTAGTCATTCCTTGTGAGAGACGACCCTGGTTTCCACTAAACTATATTAGGCGAACTTGGTTTTATAAATAATTAAATTTATGGATTTCACGATAACAACCATCAAGGAGGATGATGACAAGGATGACGACGGTTGTGAGGACGATTGAGTCCTCTGCAGGTCCTTTTCTATAACCTTTTCTCTGTTCTTTTAACTGTTGACACTGGGGACAATGTCTCATTCAAGTGTTGGGAGGACGTAGAAATTGGTTTTTGTAAATATTTTCATGCCTAAATCTTTTTCTTTTTCTTTTGTTTTCTTTGTCTTATGTGTTTTTAGGTAGATGATTGGCTAGTTATCTTTATAGCACTCTTTGGTCTGAATTTGCTGTTACCCTTTGATTTTAACTCAGAAATTGTTGGCATGTTATTCCTATATGAGTTTGAATTGTTTTTGTGTGATACCCCGTATCATAGTGTCCCTTAGGAAGGACTCTTCTCAGGACGCTTCAGAAACACGTCACCTTGTTGTTGTCAGAGGGAGCTCACTAGCGAGCAGTCCGTTGTCGCCAGCGAGCAGCTGGTCGCTTGCTATCGTATGTTCGTCACTAGCGACCGGACCGAAGTCCCACATTGCTTGCAGCTGGTTCAGCCTTTCCCTCCTCACCCAATATATATGAGGGGTTATGTTACCTCACATCTTACAACTCACACTCAGCCTTTTTCAAAGCAGTACTTTGGGCATCCTACATTGTTAAGGATAGTGTGAGCCTAACGTCTTGGGGATACTCTGCTAGAGCGAATTCCCGATGGTGAGTGTAAAGTCTTTTATGCCCTTTTCTGCGTGATGGTCGCCAGCGAGCAGGGGAGCTCTCCAGCGACCGACCCTTCGCTAGCGAGACGCATCAGCTCGCTAGCGACGGTGTGTCCCGCAGCTATAGTTCAAGTCTTGTTTTCTTTTTTTTTCTAGAGGTTCTAATACGTCTTTTGCACGCCAGGTGCAAACGCGATTCTAGTAGCTGGGGACGGAGCGTTCGGTCCTCTTCAGCCTCAGGTTTATCCAGGTGAGTGGAGATTTTGTATGTAGTTCAGCATTTATGTAAGACCCCGAAATTCTAATTATACCTTAAATTAAAGGGATTTAGTTATAACCACTTTAATTAAGGCGTGATTGGAATATGTAGGTTATTGGGATGCATTTTGATGTATATGTGTTGTTTGATATGTGCTATGTGCATTATGTGTTTTACGTATATGAAATAATGAAAAAATGCAATGTGTACGAGTTAAAATATGATAAAATGGACAAAGAATCTAGGAAAGAAATATAGGAAGTAATCACGATAAAACTTTTAAGCATTTATGGTTATGTACAAGTTTATATAGGTGTAAAAATATTGATTAGGGTATTAGAAATGGTTTAGAGAATGTTAGGTGTATTTTGAAGTTTAAGATGCAAGAAAACTGCTGCTGCTGTCATGTAGCAATACTTGCTCGCTAGCGGCCAGTTAAGCTCGCTAGCGGGTGATGCGGTGGAAGTGGTCGCTAGCCAGCCCGAGGACAGGACAACATTTCTGCAATTTTTGCATTTTCTGTTAAGTCCCCTATATTTTTAATAATTTCTCTAAACTGCCTCCGTCCCTATACACTTTCCCTCCCTCTGAAGAAACCTCACCATAATTAGAACACTCTTTCAAACCCCAAACTCTTCAAGAATATAATTCTCTCAACTCTATAACCATCAAACCTCACAAAACTCATCACCACTCCATCCAAAACTCAACACACATAGAACCTGACCCCATATCCGAATTCCTTACCTTATTTTCTTCAATTTAGACCGAACATATATCATCAGAAGCTCTAGGATCATCTCCATCATCAACAATAGTTAGTTAGAGTGTTAAGCAAGTAGCTCAAGGAAGAACAAGGTGGTTTTAGCATTAGAGGGAAAAACTACAAGAGGTAGGGGTTTAGATTTATGCTACAATATGTATTTGTACGTTTTCATGCATAAGGATCGGTTAGAAATCATTATATGCTCGAATATGATTGCTGTTCTGAAACTGGTATGAATGCAGAGTCGGGACACGCGCTAGCGGCCAGATCATAGCCACTAGCGAATGACCACGCGCTAGCGACCAAAATCTAGGCGCTAGCGAGTGGTTGTGCTATTTTGGGCGCTAGCGGCCACAGAGGACGCGCTAGCGGCCAATTCGCAGAATTTCTGCAGAATTGCCTTACATGCTGAATTTTGTGATTTTTGCATTCTAATGACTTTCAACCCTTTTCCTTGGACTTGAACCACGGTAACATGTTTGTATATGTGTAAAGAGCAGGAAAGGACCTTCGTAAGGAGAATTTAGCTAATTAAAGAGAAAATGACATGTGAATGCAATTATGTGCAAAAGTGATATGTTTTCAAATGAATTATGGACTAAGCATGTTATGAATGACTTGTACTTAAATTCCAGAATGAGATCTTCAGTTGTGTATGTGCATATATATTGTAAAGCTATGACAAGTCAAAATATGATACCTTAAATATGAAAGAAATGCAATGGAAGATCAATGTAAGCAATTGTAACCTTTGGTCACTAGTGTCGTCAGTAAGGGAGGGTTGGCAACCTCGGTCACTGACATCACTGGTAAGGGAAGGTGAGAAACCCCTCTTTCCCCGTGTGTCTAGTAGAAACTAGAGAGATATGAGCTCATAGTCTTGGGATTTGGTGATGTGGAGGTAGAAAGAGATAAGAGGGTGAGTGCCAATCCTAGTAAAGGTATTTCATGCACATATCAAGAAAGAGTCGATGTTTTATGCACCAGCCAGAGAGGAAATAAGTAATAACGTTTTCAAAATTGTATCATGATGCATGTACATTAATTAAGATGCATACAGGTAAGACACTCCGGATCCAAAAATGATTTATGAAAACCCCAATAAAGTGAATCTTGCATGTTACACTATTTTATAATAAACCGGAGTGATCCCCCTACTGAGTCTGTGGAGCTCACCCTATTTCCACCACTTTTGTTTTAGATACAGACAGGGGTGCCAGCACATCTACAGGTTGAGTGGATCGGAGCTTACATGAAGGCTAAGCTTGTTTCTCCGGAGCTTAGGACATTAGAATTGCTTTTGTTATGTTTTGTAATCGTACCTTGTGACTTATGTTATTATTTTGGGAATCTTTAAGGGAATTATAAGTGACTGTACGAGCTTATGATTCTCTTAAAAGCTCTTACCTATGGTATTTTTGGTATTATATGTATCTTATGTGTTGTAAAAGTCTATCTATGTATATGTGGGCCACTGTCATGAATTCTAATGATATGTATTTATGATGAGTAGCTTCTTGAGGAGATATAACTATTTATATCAGTCTTGACGCACAAGCCGAGTTTTCAAATTTCCGCTCTTTATGAAAAGTAAATTGGCCCTATTTTTCGCGTAATATTATTTTATCCAAACTTAATCTCTGGAACAAGATGTGAATTTCCAATAACTAACTCAATATGACTTAACCATAAAGAGGTAATTATTAGGGTGTTACAATTTACAGCATATATATTTGTTTGATCACTAGATAATAGGGTAAGATAATAATAAGTTAAGTAATATTGCATGTGTTTGTAGTAGTAGTAGTAGCAGTAGTTAGTAACATGCTAGGTGGTTAGGAATAGTGATATGCTAGGTAGATAAGAACTTAGTATAGATGATGGTATAGATTTTATTTTTCTAAGTTATGTTAGATGCTGACTGTGTGATGATTGCTGATTGCTTATATATTGCTGTATATGCCATGTTAACATGTAACTAAATAAGATAAGAAATGTAACTGAACTATAGGTATAGCTTTGTGATATGATGTATGTTGATTGTACTACTTGCTGACTGTCTTGAGTAATCACACCGCCCTGATTAGTATACGTGAGACACTATGGCTGGTGGTCAGTCCCGGTATCTTAGTATGGTGTGCTAATTAAGAGTGAGCCGCCCAAGCCCGCCAAGTACGTTCCGATCCCGGTTACCGGACGGCTTGGCGATAGATATACCCCTCGTGGGACAGATAGGACTATACTCTAGTTGCGTGCTGAGAGTTAGTTCACAGATACAAATATAGATACAATTATTCAGATGTAGGCTTAGGTTGCTTTAGTGTGATAACTCAACGGGATTGTTTGATTGGATGATAACATGCTAAGTATGTGATATATATGTTGTGAGTGTTGCATTGCATGCATTATCCCATCGCTGAGTCGACGACTCATCCCTCGTTAATCATGTTTTTCAGAGTACGATCCCGCCGTAGACGAGGAGCCCCTGATCCAGTAGAGGTCGTAGTTGATATCCTTGGTGAGCTCTGCTTCTGACGTGGAGCCCTTTCAGTTTCCTTGGTTTAAGATTTATTTCAGTTTAAGTTGTTACATTTCAGACAGTTTGTTTATGTTTAGTTGCTCCAGACACTAGAGACAGGTTTCCTTTCAGTTATACGTTTCAGTTACGGTTAAGATTCATTAATGTTGAACAGTTATTACAGTTATTAAAGTTATTTCAGTTATCTTATCTATCTTTAAGGTCCTTTTAGCGTGCTCGTTGGGATAGTGCCCTTCGCACGGACACCCCTAAGTAGTGGGGTGTTACATTTCGTTATCTCTGATTGGCTGTTTGGATTACCTGTGAGAATTGAGCCTTATTGTGATTAAATGCATCTATTGATCACTTTCTTCTTGTGAGCACACACACACTTGTATTTGTTATTCCTGAATTTGTTTGTTTATTGTTTTGCGTTTTATACATGTTGCGTGTGATTGAGGCATAATTTTGTTTTACATTTGTGAGCCACTTAGCCAAATAGCCATCCGATACACATTTTCCATTGGTTGTAGCGAATTTGAGCCTTTATTCCTTTATTCGTTACTAAGCTCATTACAAGCCAAGAAACGAAAAACAATGAAAATCCCCTATGAGAATCTAGGAGGACATGGTTTGAATATTGGGCAAAAGTCTTAAGTGTGGGGAAATTGGGTTTGAATTATATATTGGAATGGGAATTAACTGTAAAGGTAGTGCTTCGGTACATAAGTGGTCAATTGTTCTTTTCTTTTCTTGCCTCATTGCAAATTGTCAAAAGAATTAGGATGAGGAATAGATCAAAAAATAAAAAAAGACGCAAAAATTAAACAAAAATATGTCATTGTTTGCAAATAAAAGTTGTTGGTTTCCTGGGAATCATTGTGGAATTACTTGGGAATTATTTTGCTGGGAATTGTATTGGTTTATTGGTTTTGGCTTTTTTCTTTTCTCTCCATCTCTCCCTCTTCATTTCTTTCTTTATTTCTGGAAATCATCTGGGATTAGTCGAACCATGAATTCTTAGTTTCTTGGAATTAAGTCCACTTCCCATATATGCCATACCTGTCTCAAGCCCCGTTACAACCCTGAAAAGACCTCTTAATGCACCATTTTTGTGGAATTGCAATGTTAGGAGTATAGCAAATTTATGGAATGCGAGTCTTGTGTGTTTCTATCATTTGAGTGCTTAGCCAAAACACTAAGTGATTGAGAGATAAACACACTGGTGAGGGCCAATCAACCAACTATGCATAACATGAACTGATTCTCTTAACTCATGATTTTCTTTTGAAAGCCAACTTGTAATATGATTGTGGGTTTTGTGTACTTTTGACCAAGGTGTGCTGTTTTGATTAATTTTCCATCATCTGTAGTATTTTGTTTTCTTTTAGGACATAGGTGTTAGGATGTAATTGTCATTGCTTTATTTTTAGAAGTGCTTGGAATCGTTGCTTTTTGCATGAGGACATGGAATTGTTCAAGTGTGGGGATATTTGATAACGTGGTTTTTGCCAATATTTTATGCCCTTAATTTGAGTGATTGTATGCATTTCTTTACTATATTTTAGCCTTTTATTGTATTTAATACAATTTGGATTTATCTGGGACTTAATGGAAATAAAGGCTAAATTAATAAGTTTTACGATGTTTTTGCAATTCAAGGATGACCTTTGCACTTGATCTTTGGTATTTGATGTTTGTGGTGCAAGTCATAGGAATTATTGAAGCAATGGACATTAGGAACTGAGTAAGAAGCGGAGTAGTGGAGTCCAGGTCAGGGTCGTGCGCCCCAGCGCCCAAACTCCATCAGAGCCCAGCTCGTGCACAGCACCAGCGCCCTGGCACGAAACCAGTGCCCCAGCGCGGGCGCCGCAATTCTGTTACAGCAGGGATCTATCATCAAAACCGAATTGGGGGCCCAATTGCTAGGGTTCTGAAGCTGCTTCTTCTATTTAAAGCAGTGCATAGGCATCCAGAAATGGCACCTCTAGACTTCAACACCTTCACATCTCTACATTACTATTTACCTCTTCATAGTTTTAAAACATTTTCCAAACCCTAGACTTTTAGTTAGAGTTTCTTTCTCCATTAGGATTCCATTGTTCTTTTCCTAGTTGTTCTCTAACTTTCTCCATTGTTTATTTTCAACGTTATTCGTCAAATCTTTGGGTTTTGTAAGTTGCTCTCATAATTAATTCAGTTATTCGTTTCCTAATTTGCATTTACTTTCTATTAATCCTTATTTTCTTTATCTTTCTCTTTATTATTCAAGTCAAATTATTTTCTCCATTCCATCTTTATTTTAAAATAAATTTATTTTCTGCCCTTATTCCTCCATGAGTAACTAAGTCTCTTGGTGGTTTATGAGGGTGTGAACATCATCGGGGTAATTTGAGGCTTTGCACTTCATATTGCATAAGTTTTCATTGTTATTCCTAACATATAATTTGAGATCTTAAATTGTGTGTGTTTACCTATGTCTTGGCTTACTCGATTGAGTTAGACTAATTCATTTAGCATGTGTTCATGTGTTGGTTGATCAATTAATGCATGACATAATAGGAATTGGCATATGAGTAGTTAATTGGCTGATTAGTCTCTTCAACTAGATTAATGTGATTGGCTTTAAAGATTGTTGAAAACAAAACTAAAGGTGAGATCTCACTAATTAATCTTGTCCTAGGCAATTGATCATTAGAATCAAAACAATAGGGTTAGATTTAACTCTGGCATAATTAATCAACTCATGCATTCTTTTGTAGTCAATGATAAACGCCCTAATGAATGTTCCACCTCATAAACCACTATTTTTATCATTCCATTTTACTTAAATCAATTTTACATTCTTGCATTCAAAAACCCCCAATTTGTGACAACCCTCATACGACTAGTCTCACGTATTGCTTTCTTAGCCATTCCTTGTGAGAGATGACCATGGTTTCCACTAACTACATTAGGGGAATGATAACGTGGTTTTTGCCAATATTTAATGCCCTTAATTTGAGTGACGGTATGCATTCCTTTACTCTATTTTAGCCTTTTAATTGTATTTAATACAATTCGGATTTATCTGGGACTTAATAGAAATAAAGACTAAATTAATAAGTTTTATGATGTTTTTGCAATTCAATGATGACTTTTGCACTTGATCTTTGATATTTGATGTTTGTGGTGCAGGTCATATAGGAATTATTGGAGCAATGAACATCAGGAACTGAGTAAGAAGTGGAGCAGTGGAGTCCCGGTCGGGGTTGTGCGCCCCGCCGCCCTCAGGGAGCCCCAGCGCCCGAGCTCCATCAGAGCCCAGCTCAGGCACAACACCTGTGCCCTGGCGCGATATCGACGCCTCAGCACGCGCGCCGCAATTCTGTTACAGCAGGGACCAATCTGCAAAACCGAGTTGGGGGCCAATTGCTAGGGTTCTGAGGCTGCTTCCTCTATTTAAAGCAGTGCCTAGACATCTAGAAATACACCTCTTTAGCCTTCATCTTCTCTACACTTCTATTTCCTAGTTTTATCACTTTCCAAACCCTAGACTTTTGTTTTCCCTTTTAGTTAGAGTTTCTTTCTCTCATTAGGATTCCATCTTTCCCTAGTTGTTCTCTAACTTTTTCCATTGTTTACTTCCAACGTTATTCGTCAAGTCTTTTGGGTTTTGTAAGTTACTTTCATAATTAATTCAGTTATTCGTTCTTCGTTTATTTCCTTAATTACATTTTACTTTCCATTAATCCTTCTTCTACTTTACTCTTTCTCTTTATTGTTCAAGTCAAGTTATTTTCTTTCTTTCATACTTGCTTTGAAATTAATTTAATTTCTGCCCTTTTATTCCTCCATGAGTAACTAAGTCTCTTGGTGGTTTATGAGGGTGTGAACATCATTGGGGTAAATTGAGGCTTTGCACTTCATATTGCATAAGTTTTCATTGTCAATCCTAACATATAATTTGATATCTTAAATTGTGTGTGTTTACCTATGTCTTGGCTTACTCGATTGAGTTAGGCTATTTCATTTGGCATGTTCATGTGTTGGTTGATCAATTAATGCATGGCATATTAGGATTTGGCATATGATTTGTTAATTGGCTGATTAGTCTCTTTAACTAGATTAATGTGATTGGCTTTAAAGATTGTTGAAAACGAAACTAAAGGTGAGATCTCACTGATTAATCTTGTTCTAGGCAATCAATCATTAGAATCACAACAATAGGGTTAGATCTAACTCTAGCGTAATTAATCAACTCATGCATTCTTTTGTGGCCAATGATAAACGCCCTAATGAATGTTCCACCTCATAAACCACTCTTTTTAGCATTCCATTTTAATTAAATCAATTTTACAATCTTGCAAACAAAAACCCCCAATTTGTGACAACCCTCATACGACTAGTCTCGCGTATTGCTTCCTTAGCCATTCCTTGTGAGATACGACCCTGGTTTCCACTAACTACATTAGGGGAACTTGGTTTTAAAAATATTAAATTTGTGGGAGTTGCGACGCTCGACCATCAAATTTTTGGCACCGTTGCCGGGGAATGGCGATGAAAGTAATCTCTAGTTGTGTGATTTGTGAATATTGTACATTATCGTTTTCTTTTCTTTGTTTCTTTTAAAAATAAAAACAACAAAAAGATTTTCATTTTATTTTGCATTGCATACTGCATTTTATTTTCATGTATTGCATTTTAATTTTTGTTTGTTCTTCACAGACTCGTTGTTCCATGAACAGTAGAGTCTGCTGCTGTCATCCGCGACCTAGCGCCTATATAGCACCCTAGCGCGCGACTGCGACTGCAAAGTTGTAGATTTGCATGACTCGATCTCAACCGGATCCTAGCTTGCTATTTTTGATCCTGAAATTGAAAATACTTTGAGAAAAATAAGACAAGCTAGGAGAGGGTTTATTGAGTCGCAAGAGCAACCAGAAGGACCACCATTGACTACTTTGCTTTTCACTGGTCCTGAACTTTCTGATTTGTCTGTTAGTGTTTCAGGGTCAAGTCCAATCATGGAAGATCATCAACCTACCTTGAAGGAACTCGCAGCTCCTGACCTCAAGCAGCAACCTTTTTGGAATCACCTACCCAAGGTTGGACACCGAATTCGAGCTTAAGGGAGTCAACGAAGAGGATCCACACCAGCACTTGAAGGAATTCCATGTGGTTTGTGTGACTCTCAAGCCAAGAGGAGTCAACGAAGAGCACGTGAAACTCCGGGCTTTTCCGTTCTCTCTGGACGGTCAAACGAAGCAATGGTTCCTTAATCTGCCAAACGGAGCTGGCACTACGTGGATTGGCATGAAAAAGATCTTCCTGGAGAAGTTCTTCCCAGCATCAAGAGCAGCCGCCATAAGGAAGGACATTAGTGGCATCCGAAAACTCCAAGGTGAGTCTCTCCATAAATATTGGGAGAGATTCAAGAAGCTAGTGGCGAGTTGTCCAACCCATCAGATCTCTGAGCAATTGTTGATCAAATATTACTATGAGGGTTTGACGGGAATGGATCAGTGCATGATTGATGCCGCTAGTGGTGGTGCCTTGATGGACAAGACTCCAGCGGATGCAAGGATCTTGTTCGAGAACATGGCTATCAACTCACAGCAATTTGGCACAAGGGCTACGGCCGTGACTTAAGGGGGTGAATGAGGTGACTCAAGCAGAGAATGGTGGCCTCTACCAGAAGCTGGATGAAATTGCAACCTTCATGAAGCAATTGGTCATCAACCAATTCAAACCGGGAACCCCAAGTCAGCCAATGGTGTGTGGGATATGTTCGTTGGACTCCTATGTAACCGACCAGTGCCCACATCTTCAAGATGAAGCAACAATGGTTGCAGCTGCAAATACCTTTTCGGGGAAGCCCCAATTTCAGCCACAAAATCAACCCATGGGGAACACCTACAACCCAAGTTAGAGGAATCACCTAAACCTGAGGTGGAATAATAATCCACAGCCACAACAAGTCCAACCAACTCAGCAGGTTCGGTACCAACCTCCCCATCAAAGGCAACCCCAGGCTCCATATCAAGCTCCAATGCCTCTACCTCCACCACCTCAACAATTGACTCTACCTGCACCTCCAACTTCTAATGAGCCAACTCTCGGTGATGTGATGAAACTAATCATGGAGCAACAAAAGATAATGTTGAGTTTGCAAAATGAGGTCAATCAAATGAAAGAAAATCCGGCTACACAAGCCTATGAACAAGCTGGCACCTCACAAATTCCATCTCAGACAGTCCCTAATCCTAAGGGGAATGTGAGTGCTATCCACCTCATGACTGAAGCAGCTGGTGTTGATACTCCTCACATGGAGGGGCCAAAGTGAAGTTGAAGCAGTCGACCGTCCAACTTAGGGACGTTAAAGCAAAGTGCTTCATGGGAGACAACCCACCGGTTTTTTTTTTTTTTTTTTCCGCATTTCAATTTAATTTTTGTATTTTATATTCCCTATTTTACTGTTTTCATGTTTGCCATATTTAATTTTGCATGCATTTAGGTTATTTATGTAACATCCCAATTTATTAACCATGCCATGGACATAATTAACAATTTGCAATGTTACATAACACCCAAAAACCCCATGTTTTTTTTTGAAACGTATATGTAAAATATATTTTCGTAACCCATATAAACGATAAATCGATAGCGAGACTCAAAAGCCATGACCAATCAGATTTAATAGCACGATTAGATATCCTGGATAAGCATCTAGAATAATAATGGGGATTGCCAATAATATAATAAAGGCCCATACAACAATGACCATGATATTACTATTTAACATAAGCATCAGGAAAGAAATATAAAAGGTTCGAGTGTCTCTGAATCCTGTTTAATACATACAGAGCAAATAAAGGAGCTGACATGATCAAAATATACGAGTCTGAAAATCCTAGTCCGAATATACAAAAGAGGACTAAGGTAAAATTGTAGTGTTGTCAATACATATACATGTCAATAAAGAGTCAAATCCCACGCAGGGGTACAAAAAGCTCCATAATATAACTTATAAACAAAAAGGTAAAGGAGTTAAAAGGTCAGCTGCACGTCAGTCGAGGTGGTCACGGTCAATGCCTCATCTACTAGCAGTCCCGGCGTTCTCGCTCATGTCTGAGCCCGTGGCAAGGGAAGGCGCCTCAGACTCCACTATGATGTAATCGACGTCCGGCCAGGAACCTGCCGAATCATCACTCTGATAGCCCTCATCCTCCTCTGGATCCGACTCGATCGACTCCGAAGCGGGAGAAGGTGGCGGAGGTGGCGGTGGAGAGGCAGGCGCACGAGCCGGCGCTGGAGCTGGAACAGGAGCAGGGGCAGGAGCAGGAGTAGGGTACCTCGCAGTAAGCTCTGGGATAAAGAAGCGATATACCCCCGAGATAGTGGATGCAACTGTGACCGTACCGGTGGCTGGCGTGTAGCTGGCCCAAGCGAAATCAAAAGTCTCGTGGCGCGGAGGGGGCGGCGGCGGCTGCTCCATCTAGAATCGAATCATCGCAAAGAGAGCGTAAGACAAAGATGTCTTAGTGAGTTACTTTGAGCACACGGATCTACGTGCTCGATGTTATCGATTCTAGCTAGTCAAAGTAATACTTGCATCAAATAGAACTTTAATTTTCTCAAAACTCAAGTGCTTACTTTGACTAGACCAAACAACTTAATGATCCGTCTCTAAGGGGAAACCTAAGAGTCTTTCTAAGTTCTCGCGGTTCCCTCAATATACAGATAATGCTCACCCCTCTCATATATCATTACAGCCGACCATATCAGTTTCATATTTGTGGTAATCACCACATCAATTGTAGCAGCAATTATAAATTATTATACAACAAGCCACCACTTTCACATCATTCATCTTAGTAAAACACACATAAGGGCACTTCAAATTAACATATCCGACTTTAAGGCGTATCCGAATACACCCACCTCCTAGATACCCTCTAATGGCATATTCGAATACACCCAACTCCTGAATATCCAAGGACGGCATACTCGAATCCACCCAACTCCTAAGTAGCCGATAACAGCGTACTCGAATCCACCCATCTCCTAAGTAGCTGAGAAAGGTATACTCGAATCAACCCAACTCCTAAGTAGCCATAATAGCATACTCGAATCCACCCATCTCCTAAGTAGCTGAGAAAGGCGTACTCGAATCCACCCATCTCCTAAGTAGCCATAATAGCGTACTCGAATCCACCCATCTCCTAAGTAGCCATAATAGCGTACTCGAATCCACCCATCTCCTAAGTAGCTGAGAAAGGCGTACTCGAATCCACCCATCTCCTAAGTAGCCATTAAACACTTCAGTCTTCCAACTCAATACAACCACATGAAACATGTACAAGTCTCTACATATTCAGCTTAATAATAAATTTTCAACATCATAGCATGTACTTTCGAAACTCACAACTAAGTATCTCATCAATCATAATTCACAATTCAATCATTCTTAGCTTCGCACTCTTAAAGTCTTAAGCATGTATATCGATTTCTTAGTTACATGTACTTTACAAATTCCTGTATAATTTAGCATGCACATAAACTTATAAGAGTTAAGCCTTCATTACAACCCTTAAAGAATCGCTCTATGAGCATCAAAATTCACCAACTCAGCATTTAGCACATAAAATAGGTATTCAACATCATTAAACTTCCGTTCTCTATTTGTTTATGCATTACATTTGTTTAGGGGCTACTACATGCAACTTTTTCACAAGCCTCAGCACCTTTGAATTTTTTTTTTTTAAAGTACAAGAAATACTTTTTCCAAGGTTCATCTCTCATCTTTAACTCAACACCAAAAATCAAGGTTATTTCAAATCTATTTCCCTTATGAGTACTACTCATAGTAACACTTTATTTTTCAAACATATGATTCTTTCACAAAGGCATTTTCGAGTGTTTTCAAAATCTTTAATAACACAAAATCATACCATTATATATATATAATCACAAGGCTAGGGAATTATTTAAACCTCACATAGTATATTAACCCCCTAATCATTTATTCGAAGACTTGTACTTGAAAATAAGATGAAAACAGGTTAGTTTTTTTTATTTTTCTGGTGCAGGGGATCGATCCTCAAGGGTCTGGGATCGATCCCCCCTTTAAATTTTGCAGAAAACTCATTTTCACAGCACAGGGATCGATCCTCTCATAGTGGGGATCGATCCCCACTTGAAATTTTCCCAAAACAGCAAATTTTAACATGGGGATCGATCCTCCAATGGTGGGGATCGATCCCCACAACACAGATTCTGTAGAAAATGCAGAAATCGTGTTTTAGCTCCACTCTCACCCCAAAACTCATACCCAACCATCCAAAAGACTTAGAAATCATCCATCCAACATACATACACATATAATCAGTATCCAAGCTTAATATCTCAGATTCTATCAATAAGAAAATGCATAATCTCACACATGCAAGCACCAAAACTCAACATGCAAGCATCAAACATTGAAAATCAAGAACACCCATGAGCCCCATTCATCACTTCAGCAAGCTATGGTGACATGCATGGTGGAGCTCGAAATTTAGGGCTAAGTTTCAGCAAGGATCAGAAGCAAAAAGGCTCTGAAATGGTGTAGAAGATGCAAGGATGAAAATGGTTATTGTAACTCACCTCAACAATGAAAGGTTTGGCAAGAAATGAAGCTTGAAGATGGCTTCCAAGACCCCTCTGGTTGCTGGCCGAAAATGGAGCTTGGAAGGAGGAGGTGGAGAGCTTCTGATGTGTGTTTGAGGGAGAATGTAAGAACTCAAAATTCTAATTATGCCTTAATTAGAGGAATCTAGTCATAATCACTTTAATCAAGGTGTAATTGGAATATGTATGTGATCGGGATGTATTTTGATGTATATGTGTTAATTGGTATGTGTTATGTGTATTATGTTGATAGATGCATTGCATACGAGTTAAATACAATAAAATAGACTAAGAACCTTGGGAAGGAAGTTAAGAAACAATCATGAGAGATTTTAGGTATTTAGGGTTATGTATAAGTTTATATAGGTGTAAAAAGGGTGTCTAGGGTGTTAGAGACGATTTAGGGAGTGTTAGGTGCATTTTGGAGTTTTAGATGCTTGGAACTGCTGCTGCTGCTGTCATGTATCAGCAGCTGCTCGCTAGCGACCGGTTCTAGTCGCTAGCGGGTGAGTCGGCAGAAGTTAGTCGCTAGCGGCCATGATAAGGCGCTAGCGGGTAATGCGGTGTTGTTGGTCGCTAGCGGCCGCATGTCCTTCGCTAGCGACCAGCATCGTGACAGAACAGAATTCTGCAATTTTGCACTTGTAACCTCCATCCTTTATCTTTTAGTTTTGCAAATCGATCCCTCCATCCATGGGGCGTCTTATACCTTCAGAAAGTCTCCATACACACTTCAGAAACACCTGAAGTTCATCCTCTTCAACCTCTTCAACCTCTCAACCTCCATACATTTCCTAAGCTTTGAGATACATAAAACCCATCTTTTATCACCAAAAACTCATCAAACCAAACAACAAACATCATAATAAGATACTCCTCATCAATCTCTTTCATTCTAACCGAATAGAAGCCATCAGAAATCATAGAAACATCATCATCATCATTAAGGGAGCTTAGGTAGAGAACTAAGCAAGGAATTCTAGAAGAGGAAGTGATTTCTAGCTTGGATAGAGAGAAACTACAAGAGGTAGGGGTTTAGATTTATGTTAAGTTATGTATTAGTGCATTTTCATGCATCAGGTTCGATTATATATCATTATTTGCATAAAAACCATAGTTGTGATGAAGCTGATATGAGTGAAGGATCGAGGTGTGCGCTAGCGGCCACATCTTATCCGCCAGCGGGTGCACACGCGCCAGCGGCCATGTTACAGGCGCTAGCGAGTACCTTGAACCGCCTTGGGCGCTAGCGGCCTTAAGGGACGCGCTAGCGACCAGATTGTAGAACTTTCTGCAGAATTGTGTTTTCTGCTATTTTGCTTTTATAATGATTCTAATCTTACATATGGTCTTTGAAATAGTACAGTATAAAGAATATATATAGATATATATATCAGAACCATATTTTGATTAATGGTAATGAATGGTTTAATGAAAAGAATAATAAATGAGACTAATTATATTATGTGATTTCATGCATATGATGAAGATTATGACACATGTAATATGATGAGTATATATATATATATATAAGTATATATATATATCAGAAACATATATTTTGATTATTGAAAATAATTGATATGATGAAAAGATGATATGTGAGGTCATCTATGTTTTTATGATTACATGTATATGATATATGTGATACGATGCGCATATAATGTATAATATGCATGCTGATATGTTAAAGAAGCTGTGAAAGGTCATGTGAATCAGAAAATAAGATTTATGAGTAGCTTTCGGTACAAACGGAATTGGCAAGGGAGGTTGGCACCCTCGGTCCCCAATACCGATTTGTAAAGAAAGTGAATAAAAACCCTCTTCCCCACAGAGATCTAGTAGAAAACTAGATAGGTATGAGCTCATAGACTAGGGGCCAGGTGTATGTGGAGGTAGAAAGAGAGAGGGTAGTGCCATTGATTTACGAAAGTTATAACACATAACACATATAACTGTATGCATGATGTTGATTATGCAACTGTTGTATGAACAATTCTATTTAAAACTTGTGACCGTATGTATAGTGTTGACTATGCAACCGTTGCATGTTAATGAACATATTTTCAAGTAATTAGTATTAGCTTAATATCAACTCTTTATTGTTGCATAGCATTTATATAATTAACAAGAAGCATATAGGTAAGAAACTCCGGAATTAAATATATATTTGTGAAAATATTAATAATATGGTCTCTGTATATTTCACTTATTTCATAACAAACCGGAGTGATCCCCTTACTGAGTCCGTGGAGCTCACCCCAATTCCACCACCTTTTGTTTTAGATACAGGTATCCCGCTAGGTGAACGGACCCGGATTTACAAGAGGATCGAGGCTCGGACATCCAAAGAGTTTAGGACATTAGGAATTTATATTTTTCCATATATGATATTATGTTATGTTATGTACCATATTTTACTCAGAAGGAATTATAAGGGAAGTATAAGTGTCTGTACAAGCTTATAGTTCTCTTAGAAATTCTAGTACACAAATATTGTAATATCTATTTAGAATATTACGTTATATGTGTTTTCTTATGTATGTGAGACTACATGTATGTATTGGGCCACTTATGTGTTTTATGGTAATTTGGTTTTATGAAATATGTAGATTCATTGTTTGGTGTATCAGATTATACCTCACCACGCACAAGCCGAGATTTTTAAATTACGTTCTCTTACGAAAATAATTGGCCCTATTTTCCGTGTATCCTTAATTTCAAAATTAAACTCTGAAACAAGATGATAATTTCCGGTAATTAACTCTATGTGACTTAAGCATAAAGAGGTAATTATTGGGGTGTTACAGAGAAAATGAAATGTGTTGAAGGGAGGGGTGCTGGCCGAAATTATAAGGGCTCCTGGGGTGTTGGTTGGGTTATTTTTGTGTTGTATGTGTTCAGGTGGTGAGTATGAGTATGTGTTTGAGTATGATAGTGAGTAAGAAATTGCAACTAAATTTTGTGGTGAGAGTTTAATAAATTTTGGAAAGCTCAGGGTCCTAAAAAGTGGCTCCGGTTGTGTTTAGGATCGAGCTCAGGTTCCCTCTCAGGTTACTCAATTACTCACTAAACATCTAATATTTAAAATAAGGAAATGACATATGATCGTTACGAAAATTTCCTTAATATTATGAGACTCTCATAAAGTCCAGAATAATTATCTCGCTATATTATTAATTTCACATTATTTATATATTAAAAGGATTTTTCCTGAAAATCGTAAAAATGCGAAATTTAATAATAATAGCTTTAAAATCATAACTTTCCAATATTGGTGGGAATATTTTCTAAACACCAATTTGGGACTCTAGATTTAAATATTAAGGTCTCGAAAAAAATTTTATAACGATCATTACCTCTCTCAGGGGTTCTCTAGCTCGTATAATAATAATATTAAGTTTGCCTTGCTTCTCAAACAAACTTAAATTATTATGTAACATTTACTCACGCAAAACAATTACATGTACCCGTATATACATATGCACACACACACACACATATATATATATATATACATATATACAAATTTTTATCCACAAGACCTAAATATGTACACATACATATATGCAATGTTATACTCACATAAGCACCTTTTTCATTTTAATATACCCATCATAATTATATATATATATTACTTCAACATATATATATATATATATATATATATATAAACTTAACACCGGTCTTTCTCCTGAGTAAGGAAATTTACTTAAATCCAAACACATAATCGTTCACTTTGGTTCCGGAAAAATATATCTATCTCAGGCAACACCACATAGCTTGTTTCATCATCAAATATCAATCCTCATAAAATAAAATTAATTAACCATATACATAGATCTAGTCACCGGGTACTGGAATCCGCACCGGCGACTGAGAATACACAGAAGCAGGAAAATCCCGAATTACGGGTGTTACAAATTAGGATAGTTTCCATGCATTTTAGGATAATAGCAGCAAAATCCTGTTTCTGCATCAAAAAGCAGCGCCTGAGCGCCAAATACGCGCCCTAGCGCAGGCGCGTTCGCTTAATGAAACGCTGCGTTCCGGGTCCGCGCTCTAGTGCGCTGCTCGCGCCCTAGCGCGAGACGGTTTCTTCAAGACCCTAAAATCCCAAATTGCATACTTCATTCGACCATTTCACCTGTCACCCGAGCCCTAGTGGAGCAGCAGAAGCTTCCTTCCTCTCTTTCACCATTTCTCACACATTCATTCAGCAGTAGCGGAAGACTTTTTGAGAAGCTTTGCCTTATGAGATAGTTGCCTTATGAGAAGTTAAAATGAATTTACAGATTTTAGTTCAAGACGTTTTAACTTAAGATTGATCAAGTTAAGAGTTTGATTCAGAAGGCTTAGCTTTGACAGAGTTGTTTCAAGTTTTTCAACGTATGAGATGTTTAAGGAAAGAGAGAAAAACACACAAGAATTTTATACTAGTTCGGCTCAATCTTAGCCTACTCTTGTCCTGAACCTTCAGTTGAGATTTCCTTAGGATTTTCACCGCCTCACAACCCGAGGAGGATTTATTTGCCTCAAAAACAAGAGGACTGTCCTTCCCTTAATCCTAAGGACTTTCCTTGCCTCACAGACGAGGACTTCACTGGCTCAAACAATCGAGGACTTTAGATGCCTCACAACCGATGACTTAAGAGTTTTCACAAAGAGTGTTTTTAATTTAAAAACACTATCAAGTTAGTTAGACGCATCTAAGTTAAAACACTTGATAGACTTCTAGATTTAACTTACACAAGTGTAAGAAAAGAACAATAAAGAACTAGAAGATTTTTATAATGTTTTCTTTTCAGAAGGTGAAGTCCTTTTGAGAGAAACTTTTCTAAGTTTCAAACAAATTTTCAATTTGGTAGCGTTTCAACACTTTGATTCAATCGGTTTCACTCTATTTTATTCAAGCATTCTTATTCTATTTATAGAGAATGAACCTGTTGATGTTTGAAAGCTTTTTGATGCTTATGTGGCTTCAGTTCTGGTTCAGAACGGATCCCTGCATTGTCAGCGCAAATCCTGGAACTTTTCAGAGTTCGCACAATGCACTTCTTCCAATGTTTTCTTGGGAATGTTCTGAGCTTGTTAAGAACTTTTTGTGTGGTTAGAGTCATATGACTTGATCACTTCTAGATGGTCCCTTTTGAGAGGAGTCAGCCTTCTGAGTGACGAGCCTTCAGAGTGAGAGTCCTTCTGAGACAAAGTTTGACAGTAAGCTAGAGGTGTCGTTAATTCCTCTAACTCACAAATCAATTTAGAGTTTAAAGAGCAAAAAGGTATTCAATTAATTAACTATAGAGTATAGTTAGTTAACCCAAGTCGTTTCTCAAAGGAGGCTTAAATATTTGATCTTAATATGTATAGTATATGTAATTAAAGTTTGGGGATTGTGTAAGATATTGTGTAACTATGCAGTGTAAGATATTAACAAGATAAAAGAGGTCTTGGTGTTGAGTAGTGTATAAAACCACATTTTCCCTATCATAAACTCACATAGGCATTTTATCAAACACATGAAGTGCAATCTACACATTCATGGAAAATAAATAACTTAAGAGATTCTAATCCAAACCAATTAAGCTAAATTAACCTAGACACATGCAAATCAAATTCTCAATCAAGAAAAAGCCCAACTCTCTTAGTCATAGGCATAAGATATTAATCCATATCAAAAACCCAAAACCCCAAGAACACAAATTAATTCCCCAATCAAGGAATCAATTTGTATCAAAGAGTGCAACCAAAACTTGCAAGCATTAATCCACACATACAAACTTTAATAGCATTCAACAAAGAGAATAGGGAGCAACCCAAAGAAACAAATAGCAAGCTTCAAAGGAAAATAGGTCTCTAACACTATCTCAACACCAAGCACCAAGAGAACTACTCACACATGAAGAAATTAGAAATGAAAATAAGAAGAGAAATTGACGGCAAGAATAGAAACTGAAATTGAAATATCAATAAAAATTCAAGAGTGCAAATGTATCCAAGAACACCAAATATGTAGAAAAGAAAATAAAAACCTAGAGAGAAGTTAGAGCTTCTCTCTCTGGAAAACTAAAAGGGGAAAAGATGACCTAATAGTGTAAGTGAATATTCTAAAAAGTGCCCCCTCATTACATTAAAAGTCCCAAATTTAGAAATGAAAGATAGGAAAAAGCAAAAATTACAAAATATTAAAAGTTGTCAGCCGCACAGTGGTCGCTGGCGACCAGAATGACTGGTCGCTGGATCGCCAGCGACCACAAACAGAAAGGCCCAAAATTCTGTCTTCTTCGAGCATTGGTCGCTAGCGACCAGAATGTCTGGTTGCTTGGTCGCTGGCGACCACTTCCTGGGCAGAAAATCCTGCACAGTTTCTCCGGCTCATTCGTGCATCCGCTCCTTCGCTCCTGCTGCTCCTGAGACTCAAAGTAGACCCGACCTAGGTTCGTGAAATCCAAAAACACTAACCAAGAGTGCATTAAAAGATAACAAGACCAAGTACTACCTTAGAATCCGCTTTAAAGTCCGATTTTTACTTCAACCACTAAAACACCAAATGAATCACAAACAAGGCAAACAAATGCTAATAAGACTACTAAGGAACACAAGATGCACATATAAGGATAAAGAATGCACAGAATTTCGCATCCTATGAAATACCCCCACACTTAGCAACTTACATGTCCTCATGCAAAACATCCTAATCCTACGAATCACAAAACCAAAAATCTACCCCAATAACAAACATGCTTGATGAATTGAAAGGTGACCAATTCTAAGAGATAAAACACAATGTTCGGTTTCAAGCTAAGGAATTGCAAGAGAAAGAAAAAGAGAATCAACTTGTCAATATGCACACAGTGAATCAATCATTCGACAAAAATCAATCAAGTGGCCACTCAAAGGTAGGTGTATCATCACACATCTCACCAACGTGTATGGGGCTATGTCACTGCACACTCGCCGCCGGCAGACGTGCATAACCATAAGCTTGCAAGAATTCTCGTTCCTCCACAAGAAAGATAACATACATCAAGGATCAAGAGGACTTAGGGGGTTGTAATGAGGTCAAGTTTAGGGCAGGGGAATTTCAAAGCTAGCAGAGCTAAAACTTAGGCGCCAGAGAGCAAATTACTCTACCCAACCCAAAGATGAAATCCACAACCCGAACCAAGTAAAAGTTAACGCAAATTTTCCAAACGACCCCTTTTTTTTTATTTGAACCAAAGACTCAAAAGAAAACGATGCATCAAAATAAGCAACATCAATAGAGAGCAAAAACCAAAGATACTTAATTTTCATTTTCTTGCTCTCTTCTCTTTTTTTTCTTCTTTTTTTTTTATATACTTATTTACTTATTTATTTATTTTTTGTTGTTTCTGTTTTTCTCTTTTTTTTTAAAGGATAATTTCATAAACTTATTTATAAAGCAAAGGTAGAGATAAGTGAAACAAAAACAAAAACTAACTCCCCCCACACTTAAACCAAAAACATGCCCACATGTTTCCCCCACACTTAAACCACAATCCCAATTCCACATTGACATATCAAAAGAACAAGACATTTGCTCTCCTAAGCCCAAGTCAAGGATGTGACATTGTTTTACGCTTTATTTAGGCGAAGGTGCAAGGTTTGATCAAAGAAAAGGGATTAAAGGCTCAACGGGGTTAGCAATGGATGTACGTAAAGGGTGGCTATGTGGATGAGTAGCTAAACAAAAAGAATGCCTCAATCATATCCAGAGATGCATGCACCAATCCAAAGTTTCAGACAAGAATTCGAGCAAGTTCTGCACAAAATGAGAAGAACACACAAGAAAAATAGGTGACATGTAATGGTGCCACCCAAATGAAGCCCAAAAGCTCACTAGGGTACGCCACAATCTCAATTCAAGTCAAACAATCATTCACAAATTTAAAGATTATGGTATGCATTCTCTTTGTGTTTCAATCATGCAATTCACAAACTCTCAACCAAATCATCAAAATAAACTTTAAGGAAACCAAACAAAACATCAAACATGCTTACTGACAACTAAGTCATATTTACACAAACTAAACACATAGAACATAATGCAAAGAAAACAATATAAACATCACATAAACATAAGATAGAAGAAAATGAAAATAAATACAAACAGTGGTGGGTGTGGTGTTCAATCCGAGTCCTCCTCCTCCGACTCCTCAACTGGTTGCTTGCCCTTCCCCATCGTCGCCGCTTTGCCCTGAGCGCCACCCAAGCAGGAGAATATCTGAGACAGCTTCTTCATAATCTTCTTTTCGGACTTGGCCACCGTTTGGGTGACGTGGGCCTTGAGCTCCTTCTTGAGAGCCGCCCTAGCTGTCTGTCCTTCCTCTCGAAGTCGGCCCTCCATAGCATCCATAGCGAGGAGGATGTCCTCGGAGGCCGACGGTGCGGGTGGTGGTGTGGGTGGATGGGCGCTAGCACCGATATCCAGGGTGTCCACCGGATCCGGGTTCTTCTTCTTGCTCTTGGCGGCGGTGCGAGCGAGCGGGTCGAAGTTTGGGTTAAGGCGGGCGTCCGCCTTAATCAGAATAGATGGTTCGACCTTGTCGATTCTCGCCGCTCTATCATCATTGGGAAGCTCTTCCACTGAGGCAGCCCGACACATCCGGGTGATGAGGCAAGCGAAAGGGAGTGCATCCTTCTTTGTCTTTTTCCGGACCTCATTCAAGGTGTTGTGAATGAGGGTCCCCAAGCACACGGATTTTCCCTTCACAAGGCAATAGACCAATAACATCTGTGCTAGTGGAACGTCGGAGAAGTGGCCAGTGGCAAATATAAATGAGCAAACAAGGCGGAACTATAATGTAACATCCCAATTTATTAACTATGCCATGGACATAATTAACAACTTGCAATGTTACAAACACCCAAAAACCCCATGTTTTTTTTTGTATATAGCATAAACCGTTATCACGAACAAATAACATTGTTGAAACTCGAGAGCCATGACCTTTGGAATCATGCACGAATGGATATCCTAGATAAGCATCTAACCCAACAATAATGGATAACCAAAAATATAAGTGAAGGCCCATACATATTTGGCCACAAAATACATATGTGTCTGTATTACAAATACTTAAGAGTTTCAAGATCTCTGTTCAAGGGATACAACATATTAAAATCAAAAGTTGCTCAAAAGGATAATAACAATGATGGACAATAGAAACCTTGACCTAGATTATACAACAATAAGGGGCTTCAAAGTTGAACAATTCAAAGTGTCCATACAAAAAGTGCAAGGCTCCTAATATAATGATTATCCACAAAAAGGGAACAAGACATAGTCCATCAAGCTATGCCGCTGGTTCTTCTGGGATGGAATCCACTGCAGTCTCCGAGTCGAGGTCCTTCGTCCCACATTCCACAAGTTACGCATCCATCTCTAAAGATGCCTCTGCGACCTCGTCGTCCCCCGGGTAGGAATCTGGAATAGGTTCGTTCGACAAAGGTCTGGATACCTCTCTTGGCGGTGATGATGGTACGCGTGCCGAGGCAAATGCCGGGACAAGGGTAAGACCTAGAATCGAGGCACAAGAAACGAATAGAATAAGACATTGAAGTCTTAGTGAGTTACTCGGAGCACACCGACCTACGTGCTCATGCAGCCGATTCTAGCCAGTCAAAGTAATACTTCACCATGGTACAAGCCCTTTTTCTTTCCTTTTCAATTTAAAATCGAGGCAACAGTGAAGTCCTTACTTTGACTGGTCACACATCTTACTGGTCCGTTTCTAGGGGAACCTAAGGGTCTTCCTAAGTTCTCGCATTTCTAGCAACCTACGTAAGTATTAAGTGTATCTTGCGTTCAACGAGTCCCTTATAGGCCGTACTATAAGTTCCAGGGTCCACTCGTTACACTTAAGACCCCTTCGTCTTGTTGAACCAATGGTTTAGCCGTTCTCCACTTTATCATGTCTTGGGATCCACACCCGAATAAAATAATTCCTCGGGATCTACACCCGGATAAATGAGTCTCTCGGGATCTACACCCGGATAAATAAGACTCTCGGGATCTACACTTGGAGTTTCCAAAAAGGACTAAGTGTCCCATGCATGCTTTGAGTCCCGAATGAGGAGATCCTATCACTGGTTACCAATCTGTCCTCGCCTAGGCTGTGGGTCATCGATCCGGAGGCATCCGTGCTAGGAAATCCACCGTCACTCGGTCCCCTTGCCCACCATAGACCGGAACCACTATGTGGGACATAATGCACCACCACCTATCCTCTCGGTGGCTGGATCTCGGCCGACCATAGGTTCAACTCCACGGCTATAATCATACAAGCGCTATACATGCCGGTATCACCCCACATGATACCGTTGATGCATCCCATAGACAACTATATTAAATAGCTATACATACCGCTATCACCCCACGTGATACCATTGATGCATCCCATAACGTCCAATTCTTTCTCTAGTTGCTTCGGGATACTCTTCGGGAGTTCCTGGCATGTACTTCAGGTGTTACCCGGCATTCTCCACGAAACCAACCTAATCATACAATCATCTCAATAAATCTCTATCTAGTTGTTCTTCGGGGTACTCCTCGGGAGTTTCCTGGCATGTCCTCAGGAATTACCCGGAATTCTCCACGAAACCAACCTAATGATCATTCGTGATTCATTACTTTTCTTAACAGTATATAGGTGCATAATCGTATCACTGCAACAACCATCTCACTCCAGAATTCACTATGCACTCAATCTATCTTTAAAACAATTATTCAAACCCACATAAAATATGAAATCAAACACATAAGAAATGAGCATATTTATCGTTTCATCACATCATATATCTATACCATCTTTGTCATACCATACAACAAACATTTAATGTCACTTCACGTCGACCTAAAAGACTTTCTTCACATTAGCATATTGTAGTTCGTATAGCTTTATATCTTAGTAATCCATAGTTCCTTACCTCAATATATACACATTAATCATTTACCATATGCCCACACCACACAATTTAGCATCTCATCAATTACATCATAAACCATAGTTCAAGGGCTCTAAGTTCGTATTTCCAAAATCTTATGCATGTTCACGGATTCCTAATTTCATTGCTTCGCAATTTCACATATCACTTAGCATGTTCTTACTATTATCAAGTTTATGTCTTACATTCTCCTTAAGCATCAAAATTTCACAAAATCAGAATTTAAAACATAAGTGTGAGCACTCAATATAATAAAATTTCCCTTCGCTATTCATGTCGTGCCTTTCAGTGATCTAGGGGCTACAAACACCATTTTTCCAAAGTCTTAACATTTTTGAATTAGAATAGCTAAAACACTTTTTCTAAGGCTCATTTCATATTTTTAAACCAAGTCCCAAGCCCAGACTAACTCAGCTAAATTCTCACTATAATTAAAATTAAATTTGGCAAACACTTTATTCACAAGACATATGATACTTTCACAAAAGTATTTTCAAGTGTGTGTGTGTCATTTTCCAAAGAGTTCTCATCCTTTAACAAGTAAACATCTATGCAATTACATATACATCTATAATCACAAGGCTAGGAAAGGATCCAAATATCAATATAACATATTTCTCAAGGCTCAGCACATATAAACACAGTAGCAATTTATTTAATGAAAAGCGGAAAAACATAAGATCACAAAAACTGTCCCTGCCTCTGAATCGACCGCTGGGGCGGTCATGACCGCCGGGGCGGTCCCGCACCGATGGGGCGGTCATGATCGTCGGGGCGGTCATGACCGTCGGGGCGGTCATGACCGTCGGGGCGGTCCCGCACCGATGGGGCGGTCGTCATCATCTTCTTCTCGCCCAGTGCGAGGAGCAGACCGCTGGGGCGGTCTCGCTCCGCCCGGGCGGCCCGATCTGCAGAAACGCAGAAATAGAGCTTCAAGCTCTGCTCCACCATCTCAAACCTCAACCCTCCCTCTCATACATCAGAAAACCCACGAAACCCATTCCCACACACACATGCAACGGCAACAAATGCTCAAATTCTCAAGGGCCACATGCAAAATAAATCACACCCACACACACATGCAAGCTCAACATACATTCACAATCCACCACATTACTATCAGCCATAGCTATGGAGCACAACAGCAACACGAAATTTAGGGCTTAGGAACCCATCAAACAGCAAAAATCAGCCACATGCAAGAGCAAAAAATCAACACACCAAGAGATAGTATGAGTAACTCACTGATTCTTGAAGAGGAAGCACAAAGGAGGTGGTTGGTGGTGGTTTTCCTTACTCCCAAAGGGGCTGGCCGACAATGGTGTTTGGAAGGGGAGAAGAGGGCTTTTGAAATGTGTTTTTATGAAAATGAGATTTGTGTTTTAGTGGGGAGGGCTGGCCGAGACTAATATGGATAATGGGGTGGGGTTGTTTTGAATTTTTGTGTGGTTGTAGTGTTAAATGTCTCTAGGCAGTGAGTATGAGTATGTATTTGAGTAAGAAATTCGCAACTAAATTTTTGGGGGTAGAGTTTAAAAATTTTGGAAGGGCTCAGGGGTCCTCAAAAGTGGTCCCTGTAACACCCCGACTTTTATAAGTCCAAATTAAGTGAGATTAAGGGTAATTGACCTTGATTAGGATTTAATTCGGTTTGGGTGGATAAGTTTCTTCTAGTCAAACCCTTATGTGTGACGTGATTTAAGTGTGTATATAATGTGTTCATTCTATGCTATGTGAATTACGTGTGTAAATTATATGTCATGATAATTATAGTGTATTTATGTGAGTGTTCATTGTGTGTGGAAGAGTACGTTGGATGCATATATGAGTTTTAATTGGTATTTAGATGATGCATCAGGTTAGGAATGATGATATAAAATATTTATATGAGTTACATGAAGTTATTAGATAATGTTAGTGTTATATATTATTATTTATTTTATTTTATTTTATTTTATTTTATTTTATTTCATTTTAGTTTATTTTATTTTATTTTATTTATGTGCCTATGTGTGTATTTTAATTTATATTAAATATTAGAAAAATTATATGAGAGTTATAGTATTATTTGGGGGGATTTGGAGTGTTTTAGTAATTTAAGTAACGGTGGCCCCACAATAACTCTTGACCTATCCATTCCCTATATAAACACTAGTAACCCTCTTCAATTGAGAAAAAACACTCTCCTCCTTCTTTTGAGCCGCCATAGCCATCTTTCTCTCAAGAGCTCCCTAAGCCATTGATACTCCAAACCACGAAACACCCATCAAACCTCACCCAATCCAGAAAATAAATTCTTATTCTTAATCCTCCCATCAAGCCGGAGCTTTCTACCGATTCTGTTTCCCCGTTAAGAGTCTCCGGCGTCACCGGACCGTTCGTGGGGCTAGAGAGAGGTTTTCCAACGAGAGCAACGTCGGGAAAAAAGGGGTTTCTCTTTGCATTCTAGCATTTTGTCTTCAAGAGGTAGGGGTTTTAGGCATGTTATTTTCGTGCATATTAATGATTAATTTAGGGAATTGATGTTATGGTCGTTTTTCCCAGTAGGGTTCATAAAAGGGTACCTTTTTGTGAATTTATTTCAAAGAAAAAAATTATTCCCCGAACATTTATCAATTATTATTATGTTGTTCCGTGTTCGATAACAGTGGATGACTAATCATTAGGAATGATGAAGAGTAGTTTTCGAACTATATATATGCATTTCAGTGCAATTCGAGTGTTATTTCAGGCTACATGACAAAATAGAATTTGTACAAGGTTTAGCGTGTGTATACATATGGCAGCCTGAGCGAGTTTTGAAATAAGATATATATATATATATATACCTTTAGCGTGAGCGAGCATTCCTTCATTCCCCATTCCTGACAGCGTGAACCTGAGAGCATTATATATATATATATATATATAAAAGAAAAAAAAAACAGTTTACTAGTATATGTATATTACTATTATATATTATTATTACATAAATTTATACCTATTAACATGTATATTAGTTAATAATAGGTAGATAACATGTAGAAATAATAATGATAATAATAATAATAATAATAATAATAAAAGAATAATACAGTAAGAACAACAACATGTATAATATATGATATTTAATGATAATAGTAATAGTAACAATAATAGTATAGAAGACAAGATTGGTGATGAATAAAATATGAGAGTTTACAAGATACTTAAGGGTAGAGTACAAAGTACAAGTAAAACTAGAATAAAGTATAAGTAAGAAATAATAATAAAATAAACGAGATCATATGACATGAAAGGTATAGAAGCATTGAGAATAATATTTATAAGTAGTTGTATATCATGTTTATTTGATAAAGAGTTGTATTTATTTATTCTCCATGATGTCAAAGTAAGTAAGTGAATGTGCTATGTTTATTCCATGATGTTAAAGAGTATAAATTGACATGTTTTTACCCTTTTATGTACCCTAATGCGTTCTACGACTTGTATAAATGTTATATATGATTTATGCATGATTTATATATGATTATATGAGCTATAAAGTACGTTTATATGTATGTTTAATAGCTATGATGTATATATAATTATTGTATGAGATATATATGTTATATTGAGTATATGTATTGCTTTTATGATGCGTTAAATTGTTTATGTGAGTATATGATATATATTATGATGAAATGATTTGAGTGAATTAACTCTGTCACTCGGTAAAAGTTAAAAGATGTTTTGAAAGATATTCTGGTGCTCTGAAAGATCTCTGTTAACTCTGAAAGATTTCTGATAATTAAAAGACGTTCTGAAAGATCTCTGAAACTCTGAAAGATTAAAATACCCTGTAGCCTTCAGCTTGTGATGAGTGTTATAGGGAGGGGTGGCATCCTCGGCTGCAACTCCTTCACTTGAGGAAGGTGAACTGTACCCCCTCTTCCCCGTATGTTTTAGGATGAGCTCATACCTAGGGGCCGGATTGTAGGAGTAAGGATGGGAGGGAGGCTTTGCCATGTCTGACAGATTTAAAGTATAAGTTAATGATAAGATGCTCTGAAAGAAAGTTCTGATAAATGTTCTGTTATGTTATATTTCCCCTGATTGTGATAGAAGCACATAGTACACTACACATGGACCTTTAATTATGATATGTTATACGAATTAATAAAATGGACAAGATGCACTTAGGTAAGACGTTCCGGGGAAAGATTGATTTTCAACTTATATCCGAATTAAACTCATTCATGCTTCACTTATTTTATAATTAAACCCGGGGCGGCTTCCTCTACTGAGTCACTTCCCAGTGCTTACCCTATGTTTTTCCCACCTTTTAGAGGAGCAGATAGAGCAGGATGTCGGAGCACACGAGGAGCCCGTGCAGACTTAGTTTAT
>RYYW01000211.1:20493-57611 GCA_013621005.1 Aeschynomene evenia | reverse complement strand
GTTCTATTGTTCGTCTCAGAGTCTGAACTAGGCCTAAGGGGGGTTTCTAAGAGAGAGTTTTTAAATTTCAAAGCACTTAGAAAACGTCTTAGACTGAGAAATCCTTTCAGAACATTGAAACGATCCTCGGGGTAAAGGCTTTGTAAATATATCTGAGATTTGATCCTCAGTGTTTACAAATTTGAGTTCAATGTCGCCTTTTTGCACATGATCCCGAATAAAATGATGTTTTATATCAATGTGCTTGGATCGAGAATGCTGAATAGGATTCTTAGCTAAGTTGATAGCGCTTGTATTATCACAGAGGATAGGGATTTTGGTGTACCTTATTTGATAATCAAGTAGCTGATTCTTAATCCAGAGCATCTGAGAACAGCAATTTGCAGCAGATACATATTCAGCTTCGGCGGTTGATAGGGCGATCGTATTTTGCTTCTTGCAAGACCAAGTGATCAAGCATTTTCCAAAAGAAGCAGCAGCAGCCACTTGTGCTTTTGCGATCTATCCTATCTCCAGCGTAGTCGGCATCACAGTAACCTACAACATTAGAAGAACAACCTTTCTCGTACCAAAGACCAAGATTAGTAGTTCCACTTAAATATCGTAAAACTTCGTTTAACTGCAGTTAAGTGTGATTGCTTAGGCTTAGACTGGAATCTAGCACAGATCCCAACACTGAGTTGGATATCTGGTCTGGAGGCAGTTAAGTAGAGAAGTGAGCCAATCATCCCTCGATAGTTGCTTTCTGAGACTTTCTCACCATCTTCATCCAAGTCAATTACTTGAGAGGGATGCATGGGAGTGCTCATGGGTTTGGCCTTATCCATCAGAAACTTCCTCAGAAGTTCCTTGGTATACTTCTCTTGATGAATAACTGTCCCTTCTGACTCTTGCTTGATTTGCAATCCTAGGAAGAATTTTAACTCTCCCATCATGCTCATCTCGAATTCACCTTGCATAAGCTTGGAGAATTCTTTGCAGAGGCATTCATTGGTTGCGCCAAATATTATGTCATCAACATAAATCTGGACAATCAAGAAGCCAGAGTCTTCTGAGAGTGTAAAAAGAGTTGTGTCCACTTTCCCTCTTGAGAATCTGTTTTTTAAGCAGGAAAGAGCTCAATCTATCGTACCAAGCTCTTGGAGCTTGTTTCAGACCATAGAGAGCCTTTGTAAGCTTGAATACATGATCCGGGAATGCATCATTCACAAAACCAGGGGAGTTGTTTTACATAAACTTCCTCAGAAAGGTATCCATTCAAGAAGGCAGACTTAACGTCCATCTGATAGAGTTTGAAACCTTTGTGTGCAGCAAAAGCTAGCAACATTCTGATAGCTTCCAATCTTGCGACTGGAGCGAAAGTTTCATCATAGTCTATCCCTTCTTGTTGGTTGTACCCTTGTGCAACCAATCTGGCCTTGTTTCTCACGACTTGACCATTTTCATCAAGTTTGTTTCGAAACACCCATTTAGTCCCAATGACACTCTTGCCTTTGGGTTTCTGAGTCAGTTTCCAAACTTGATTTCTCTCGAATTGGTCAAGTTCATCCTGCATGGCATTTACCCAGCTGGGATCATCTAACGCCTCTTCTATGGAATCTGGTTCAAGTTCAGAAACCATAGCAAGATTTGTATAGTTCCTTCTGGTTCTTACGCCACTTTCTGGATTGCCCAAGACTTCATTCTGAGAGATGTTCTTCAAGTCTCTTGAACCTCTGATCCCTTTAGGAGTAGGGTTCTGAGAACGAGACACATAAGGTTCTCTTTCTGAGTCATCAGAAGCTTGTCTAGAATCTAGGTTCCATTGTATTTGGAGAAGTAGATTCTCTAGGTTCTGGAGCTTTGATGATGTTACTAGATTTTTCTTTAGATGAAGATGATTGTTCCATGGGTTGGAAGTCAGTCTCATCATCTATAAGAATTTTCCTTTTGGCTTTCTCAGAAGAGATGTTGAGTTTCTCAAATTCATCTTCTAAGTTAGCATCTTTCTGAGACAGGTCCTTACTAAGTTTCTTTGAACTTAATATGGATTGTCTCTTCAACACATTTACTCCTTTTGTTATATACTCTGTAAGCTTTAGAGACTGAGGAGTATCCTAGGAAGTATCCATCATCGGACTTAGGATCAAACTTAGAGAGTTTGTCCTTTGTGTTGAGAATAAAACAAGAAGAACCAAATACATGGAAATAAGAAATGTTTGGTATTTTATTCTTCCACAGCTCGTAAGGTGTCTTTTTAAGAATTGGTCTCAGAAAGACTCGATTCTGAATGTAGCATGAAGTATTAACTGCTTCAGCCCAGAAACCTTTTGAAAGTCCACTTTCTAAGAGCATTGTTCTTGCCATCTCTTGAAGACTTCGATTCTTCCTCTCAGCTACTCCATTTTGTTGAGGAGTTCTGGGAGATGAGAATTCGTGAGCAATGCCCAGATTTTCACAAAGCTTTTCAAAAGCATGATTCTCAAATTCACCACCATGATCTGATCTAATGGCATGAATGTGCGAATCCTTTTCAGTTGAAACTCTTTTCGCAAATGCTTTGAACTTCTCAAAAGTTTCTTCCTTAGAAGCTAGAAAGAAAACCCAAGTGAATCTGGAGTAATCATCCACTATGACAAGACCATAGCGTTTTCCAGAAAGGGAAGCCGTTCTGGTTGGTCCGAAGAGATCCATGTGGAGCAGTTCCAGTGGTTTCTGAGTAGAAATACCACTTTTACTGGGAAAGGAAGCCTTGGTCTGTTTACCTTTTTCACAGAAGTCGCAGGTTGCATCCTTCTGATACTTAATTCTGGGAAGGCCCTTTACAAGTCCTTTCTGAGAGAGTTCAGAAAGAAGTCTCATATGGGCATGACCAAGTTTCTTATGCCATAGCCATTTGTCTTCTTGGACAGAGACAAGGCATTCCACATTTTGATCCTTTAGATCATCCAGATGGATAACATAAATGTTACCAACACGTTTTCCTTCCAGAACGACCTTGTCATTTGTGAGATTAATCACATGACAATACTTGGCATAAAACTCAACCTTTAAGCCTTTGTCACAAAATTGACTAATGCTTAATAAATTGTGAGTTAAGCCATCGACCAAAAGTACATATGAGATTTGGTGAGAGGAATCCTTACCAACATCTCCGATTGCAGTGACTCTTCCCTTAGCTCCATCACCGAATCGCACTGTTCCGCCCTTTTTGGGCTTGAGGCTTCTGAACCAGTGCTTGCTTCCAGTCATGTGCCTCGAGCAGCCACTGTCAAGGTACCACTGCTCATCGTGGTGGTGAAGCAGTGCTCGATGATGTACCTGCAGTCACAAAGTTAACGGATTTAGGTACCCATTCTTTGTTGGGTCCTTGCTTGTTAGCTTTCTTGGACTTTTGCCTTCTTTTCTTAGAGGGGTCATGGTTTTGAGATTCAGAGACCTTTTGTTTGCCCTTTTCAGAAGCACTTGCTTTATGAGAAGTTTTTCCCTTCTGAGAGGGGTTAGTCTTCTTAGAAGGCTTTGCTTTCTGAGTTTTCTTTTGAGCCTTCTGAGGCTTAGAGATTTTTCCTTTTTTCAGCATAGGACATTTTTCAGAACCATGGCCACTCTTAAAACATGCGATGCACGTGCGAGGTGTTTTAGTTAAGGATGGATCAATATCATTTGGTTCGAAGATTTCTTCATAACCAAGTCCACTCTTATCCTTGTAAGGTCTTTGACCACCAAGCAAGAGTGTCATCATTTTTTCACCCTTGACCATCTTAACTAAGTCAGAAGTGAGAAGCTCATTTGTCTTTTGTAATTCTATCAAAGCCAGTTCGGCTTTTTCAACAGTTACAGAGGACATTGTTTCTAAAGCTTGATAGAGGTTGTGACTTTCAAGATATCTATTTTTAAAGTCATCCCTTTCAAGCCTTAGGTTCTCTACTTCTTGAATTAGTCTAGCATTTTCAACTTCTAAGGATTTAAAAGACTTTCTTAGTTTGCTGAAATTGTTAGCTAATTCGTTTGAGTCTCTCAGGAGCTCTTCATAGAGTTCTGAGATCTCATTGTATGAGTATGAGAGAGGAGGAGAGTTTGGTACCTCTTCTGACTCCGATTCTGTTTCCAGAACATAGTCAGTACCGGCCATGAAGCAGACACTAGCTTCCTCTTCACTTTCTGACTCAGAGTTTTCCTCTTCTGAGTCACTCCATGTAGCAGCCATTGCCTTCTTCTTCTTCTTGGAAATGAACTCTTCTTCCCTTGTTCTGAGGGCACTCTGTTCTGAAGTGGCCCTTTTCTCCACAGCCGAAACATGTGGCATCAGAAGGCTTTGACTTTCCTTTTCTAGGGGTGATCTCTTTGTCTTGCTTGGTCTTCTCTTCCAAGCTTCTTCATCTTCCTTACTAGAAGAGAGATGTCATCTTCATCGGAATCTGAGTTTTGATCGTCTTCAGACTCAGATATTTCTTCAGCCTTTAGGGCTTTTGAAGTTTTTTGATCTGACTTTTCAGAGCCAGAGCTTTCTGAGGTCTTGAGGATGAAGATGTGCTCCAAGTAGTCCTTCAAGCTCAATCTCGTGAGTTCTGAGTGAGCCAAACAATACATCTAAACCCAGCTGATTTAGATCCTTTGCTTCTTCGATTGCTGTCACCTTGGGCGCCACTTGGCAGAGAGGCTTCTGAGAATTTTCCTCACCATCTCAGCGTTGGAGTAGGTCTTTCCCAAGACCTTTAGCTGATTTATGATGTGGAGAAATCTTATTGACATGTTGTCAATAGTTTCCTCAGGTTGCATGCAGAAGGATCGTACTTATGTACGAGCATTGATACCTTGGTTTCCTTGACTTCATCATTTCCTTCGTGCAGCATGTGTAATCTCTCCCAAATTTCTTGAGCGGTATCACACGACACAATCTTGTCGTATTCTACCTTGGCAAGGCGCAGAGAAGAATGTATTTAGCTTTGAAGTTGAGTTGTATCTTCTCCTTCATCTCTTGAGTCCATTCGTCCTTAGGGACTCGTCTTGTATAGGTTCTGAGTGCTGGAGGTGCCACTCCTGGCTCAGCGTCTGTTGCAACTACAACATCCTCTGTAATTGTCTGCAGAGGCTGATAGTCTCCATTCTCGATCCTATCCCATAAGTCCAAACTGGTGTGCTTGATGAACAGCGTCATCCTGTCACGCCAGTAGTCGAAGCTGTCTCCGAGAAACATCGGAGGTCTATTTATTGAAACCCCATCTGATATGAATGCAGCTGGTGAGTTCATATCTCCCTTCGTGGATCTTTTTCCTTGACACTGCGAAGTGCTCAACCCCTTAAGGACCGAGCTCTGATGCCAATTGAAAGTGTATGTGGGCACGAGAAGGGGGGGTTGAATCGTGCAAGTTTTAAAAATTGCTTGTTAAAACTTTTACTTAGAAAGCTGTTTTTACTCAGAAGGTATGATTAAGAGTTTGCAGCGGAAAATGCTTTCTGAGAAGATTAAGTTTCTGAGAACTTATTCTTTCTGAGAAAGTTCCTTTCTGAGAGATTTTAAGAAAAAGACTTAAGGTTTGAGTTTCTTAAAGGCTTTCTGATTTTGATCAATAAGGTTTTCACGATACCTCTCAATTAGAATCGTGATAGAGTTTTTCTCAAAATTTATGCAAGTAAAAAGCAAGGGAGAAAAGCTTAACACAAAGAATTTTATACTGGTTCGGTTATAACCAACCTACTCCAGTCCTCAACCTTCAGTTGAGAGTTCTTAGATATTCTTCTTAATGTGCCTTCTCAGACAACACTGCCTTTACCAAGTAAAGGGCTTCCACCACTTCACAACCCGAAGTGGATTTCCTTGCCTCACACTAGAGGACTTCCTTGCCTTAAACACTTAAGGACTTCCTTGCCTCACAACAGAGGACTTCCTTGCCTTAAACACTTAAGGACTTCCTTGCCTCACAACAGAGGACTTCCTTGCCTTAATCAATTAAGGACTTTGAACTTTGCCTCAAACACTAGAGGACTTAAACTTGCCTTCACACAAAGAAGGACTTAGCGTTTTTCGAAGGTTTGATTTGATCGAAAATAACTACCAAGACTAAGTTACAAACCTAGTTTTACACTTAGTAGACTTCTAGAATTAACTTACAAATGTAAGAATTTACACCAATTCAGAACTAGAAGATTTTGCAAAGTTAGAGAAACAATTTCGTAAAAATTGTCTTTCTGAGAAAGTTCTAAGTTTTCGCAAAATGATTTTCAATTCACCAGAGTTTTGGCACGTTTAATCAAAGATTTTTAGCGCAAGAGTTTCGTCACATTGCTCTGGAATTGAACTCATATATATAGGCATCAAAGAGCCGCGAAATTAGAAGCTTTCACTTTGCTTATGTGGCTGTGTCCTTTTCAGAACGGCTCCGTGCTACAGTCAGCGCAAAATGAGGAACTTTTCAGAACTGCACAGTGCGCGTGTTCCCACTTCCTTGGCTAGTTGTAGCGAGCTTTCTGAGACTTTTTGTGCTTCCTTGAGTTCAGACACTTGGTTGCTTCTGAGTCCAACCTTCTAAGAGTTGTACGGACTTCTGAGGCAAACCTTCTGAGGGAAGACCCTTCTGAGAACTACTGGTCGCAAGGTCTTCTGAGACCTTTCTGAGGCGACAGTGTTTTTTGCTCAGGAAACATGTTTTCACCTTCAGCGCTTCTGAGACATCCTTTCTGATATCTTTGGCGCTATGATTTTATCAATTGATTTCAAGGCTACTTGATGTTTTGTCTTGGTCTTTGCTCATGGCATTGCAATAATTTATAGCTTTCTGAGACATTTAGCGCACATATTAGCAAAACCTTAAGTAAAATTTTATACTTATGGCTTACCTTGTTATCATTAAAACTTTCATAACTCTAAGAGAATTATGCTTAATTCTCTCAGAAGGGTTCTGGAGAGAATTGAGCTTCATTATACGAGGCGACTAACCACTAAACAAAAGAAATCTCCACTATACGACCGCCCGACTGTCTACTGCTGCTCCTCACCCTCTAGTATATCTTCTTCGGGATCCTCCTCCTCTGATGAATCTGCTCCAGGCTCGCCAGGTACATAATCAGGCTCAGGTTCCTCCTCTGGGTCTGAATCCTCTGCCTCGACCGGGTCCTCCTCTGCTGGTGGTGGTGGTGGTGGAGATGCTGCCTGAGCTGGAGCTGCGTCATGTCGAGGGGCGGGGAATCTTCGTGTGAGATCCGGTAAGAAGAACTGTGTGGTACAAGGGACGTGGTGTGTAACGAAATCAAGCCGGTCTCTGGGTCGTACGTAGAGAGTCCAAAAAACATAAGGTCTACGTGGAGGGGGTGGAAGCTGACCATCTAGAATTTGACATACGAAAGAAAGAGAGAGTAAGACTCGAGAGTCTTAGTGAGTTGCGTAAAGCACACGGATCAACGTGCTCGTATGACAATTCTAGTCAATCAAAATAATACTCTTTCTTTTCAAAAGGTGGCACTAGTTCCAAATCTATGAGTCCTTACCTTGATTGATCAAACATCTTAAGGATCCGTTTCTAAGGGAGTCTATGTTTTCACTAGGTTCTCGCATTTCTAGCAACCTACGTAAATATCAACTATAAGGTTGGTTTCACAATTTCCTCATAGGCCGTACTACGAGTCTACTGGTCCATGCCTCACATTCGATATTTCTTCGTTCGTGAATGAAGGTTAGCAGTTTCTCCACTTTTCATGTAAGTGTACACTATAACCCTCGAATGTGTATCCGGTCATAAAAAAAAAATCCTCGGATTGCAAGTCCGGCATCAAGGCCCAGCCATGGAAACTCTAACTCCTCGGATAACACAATTCGGCATCACGGCCCGGCCGTGGTATCATATGCAAGTTGGGACTATGTGTCCCTCAAATATGCTCTGAGTCCTAGACCGGGAAGTCTTGACCTTGACCACAGCTCCGTTCTCGCCTAGACTTTAAAGGTTCCTTGATTCGGAGGTGTCTCGTGTCAAAGAATCCTCTGCCATCTAGTCCACATGTCCCGTAGGTCCAATGCACCACCATCTAGTCGATTAGATGGCTGGATCAAGCTAACCAGAAATTCAATCGAACGGATATAACAAGTAGCAGTTATAATATAATAAACATATGTAGCATCCTCGGGTACTCGTCCGGACAATTCCAGGAATTCCACCGAGTCGTTCATGCAATCCATAATACAACCTCAAGAACAGTACAACCATTATGCATGAGTACAGTCTTATACACTAGCATTACCATTTCACATTATCACTCTAATTTACAGATTCAGTATATAACAGCAGCAGATATCTTGATCACCCGGTAATACTACTGAGTAGTAATATCGTTGCATAGCAATAGTAGTTTATGTTTGATTTAGTTATAAGCTTCTTAGTTCTCACAGCACATAGATACATATATATATATATATATATATATATATATATATAATACTGGTATTGCCTTGTTCTGTATATTTAATAATTCGCTCATACTGTTACTAGTTTTAAGAAATAATTATAAAAATATTTCGTAGTTTATTGATCATAAAAATAAATTAGAGAAATTGGTCTAGTTTCGGTGCACTAGGAATCGACTCAGCGCATGGCAGGCCACGACCGCGCGATCCCAGCGTCCAGCGCCCTGGCGTGCTCGCATGCCCGCGCCCTGCGCTCCCAGCGCCCGTGCACGCCCGCACGCCCGCACGCCCGCGCCCTGCGCGCCCAGCGCCCTGCGCCTGTGGGCATTCTGCGTCCGCGCGCCTCGCGCGCCCTAGGCGCCCCGCGCCCGTGCGCGTCTTGCGTCCGCGCGCCTGGCGCGCCCGTGCGCGTCCTGCTTCCGCGCCTCGCGCGCCTTGGCGCCCCGCGCCGTGTACGTCCTGCGTCCGCGCGCCCTGAGCGCCCCGCGCCCGTGCATTGCGCGCAGCGCCTACTCTATGTATGTAATGCATGAAGTAGTTTCCAGGTATGTAACTCTCTAACTCCAATTTCTATCTAAACTATTAAATCTTCTTGTCATCATTTATGATCTTAAGGCTTATGAAAGCATGGAAATTGGTTAAACAATTATTCAAATCTCAAAGAAAATAGTCGAACACACATCTAAAAACAGTTTATATTTTACTTTGACATATGCATGCATATAAAAATACCACCAGTTACTTTTATATGGTTTCAGAAACAATTTGAAGTCAGATTCTTCATCTTTTAGTTACATGCCTTGTTCTAACGCATTAATCAGATTCAACACTCAGAATCATACAAATTGAATTTTCAAGCATCATAGACATATGTAAGAAAACCAAAAGCCATCAGTTTAGTTTAATCATGGATGAGTTGTATGCATAGTTATGAACAATAACATGTATCAGATTCTATTTCGTTAAAAGAAGAAGAACAGAGCAACTCACCTTAAGGTTGAACTTAGAAATTTGAAAACGGAAGGAAGGATGATCTATGGTAATTCTGTCTAGGAAAAATAGGTGTAACAGAGGTGTTTCTCGTGTGCTATTCCGTTGATCGTAAGTCTATATTTATAGAAAGAGCTTTCCACCCTCTGAAGGAACTAAAACAACAGCTAGCTGGCTTCGTAGAGACAAGCAGTGGGGTGGCGTACTAAAACTAGTGGTGTCCCAAGCTGGAGTCAGAGACAGTAGGTGGTGGCTTCGGATGGAAACGAGGATGATCAATGGCTCCTCTGTTAATGCCACTACTACCTATACTCTAGGAAAATAAGATGTAAGTGTTTTATGCTTCTGGGTGGTGTATTGGTCTATATTTCCATATAGGGTGATCAAAAAATGTATAGATAGGTGCGGTAAATTTGGTAATAATCGGGTGAGTATGGTTTGACCTATTTTTCTCTTAATGATACTCAAAGGGTACTTTATTGTTTAATACACGTATTAATTATGTTATAACGTAATAATGAACCTCATACAAATTATCGCAATAATTATATTGATATTTAGTTGTTAATTTCAAACTAATAATTATTAAATATATGTTAAGGCAAGGGTGTTACATATTGAGCTTCATTAGGTCTTACTTTGGTCAATTCTGCATTTAGTTACTAGGAAGGTTTAGATACGAAAGGATGATGTATGAGCCTATTTTGGTCTAATTAAATGTATTGAGTTCATTTGGTCTTACTTGTCATGACGCCATTTTATCATTAGGAAGGTTTTAGATAACAAAAGGATGATGTTAATGATCTATTTTGGTCCTAATTGAGTGTATTGAGCTTCATTAGGTCTTACTTTGGTCAATTCTTCCTTTTAGTTACTAGGAAGGTTTAGATAACCAAAGGATGATGTAATGATCCTATTTTGGTCCTAATTGAATGTATTGAGCTTCATTTGGTCTTACTTTGGTCAATGACTCCATTTTAGTCTTAGTAGGTTTATAACAAGGATTAATGTAATGAGCCTATATTAGGTCTTACTTTGGTCAATTCTTTCATTTTTGTCATAGGAAGGTTTAGATAACCAAAGGATGATGTAATGAGCCTATTTTGGTCCTAATTAAATGTATTGACTTCATTTGGTCTTACTTTGGTCAATGACGTCATTTTAGTCATTAGGAAGGTTTAGATAACCAAAGATGATCAATGAGCCTATTTTGTCCTAATTGATGTGTTGAGTTCATTTGGTCTTACTTTGGTCATTATTTTATTTAGTCACTAGGAGGTTTAGATAACCAAGGATGATGTAATGATCCTATTTTGGTCCTAATTTAATGTATTGTAGCTTCATTTGGTCTTACTTTGGTCATGACTCCATTTAGTCATTAGGTAGGTTTTTCATAAGAAAGGATAATGTAATGAGCCTTATTATAGGTCTTTTTTTTTTTTTTTTTTACTTTGGTCAATTCTTTTCATTTGAGTCACTAGGAGGTTTAGATAACCAAGGATGATGTAATAGCCTATTTTGGTCCTAATTAAATGTATTGAGCTTCATTTGGTCTTACTTTGGTCAATGACGTCATTTTAGTCATTAGGAAGGTTTAGATAACCAAAGGATGATGTAATGAGCCTATTTGGTCCTAATTGATGTATTGAGCTTCATTTGGTCTACTTTGGTCAATGACTCCATTTTAGTCATTTAGGTCTTTCATAACAAGGATAATGTAAGAGCCTATATTAGGTCTTACTTTGGTCAATTCTTTCATTTTAGTCACTAGGAAGGTTTAGATAACCAAAAGATGATGTAATGAGCATATTTTGGTCCTAATTGAGTGTATTGAGCTTCATTTGGTCATACTTTGGTCCATGAATCCATTTTAAGCACTAGGAAGATTTGGATAACCAAAGGATGATGTAATGAGCCCATTTTGGTCCTAATTGAATGTATTGAGCTTCATTTGGTCTTACTTTGGTCAATGACTCCATTTTAGTCACTAGGAAGGTTTAGATAACTAAAGGATGATGTAATGAGCCTATTTTGGTCCTAATTGAGTGTATTGAGCTTCATTAGCTCTTACTTTGGTCAATTCTTTCATTTTAGTCACTAGGAAGGTTTAGATAACCAAAGGATGATGTAATGAGACTATTTTGGTCCTAATTGAGTGTATTGAGCTTCATTTGGTCTTACTTTGGTCAATGACTCCATTTTAGTCATTAGGAAGGTTTAGATAACCAAAGGATGATGTAATGAGCCTATTTTGGTCCTAATTGAGTGTATTGAGCTTCATTCGGTCTAACTTTGGTCAATTCTTTCATTTTAGTCACTAGGAACGTTTAGATAACCGAAGGATGATGTAATGAGCCTATTTTGGTCCTAATTGAATGTATTGAGCTTCATTTGGTCTTACTTTGGTCAATGACTCCATTTTAGTCATTAGGAAGGTTTAGATAACAAAAGGATTATGTAATGACCCTATTTTGGTCCTAATTGAGTGTATTGAGCTTCATTAGGTCTTACATTGGTCAATTATTCCATTTTAGTTACTTGGAAGGTTTAGATAACCAAAAGATGATGTAATGAGCCTTATTTTGGTCTTCCTTTGGTCCATGAATCGATTTTAGTCACTAGGAAGGTTTAGATAACCAAAGGATGATATAATGAGCCAATTTTGGTCCTAATTGAGTGTATTGAGCTTCATTTGGTCTTACTTTGGTCTATTCTTCCATTTTAGTCACTTGGAAGGTTTTGATTACCAAAGGATGATGTAATGAGCCTATTTTGGTCCTAATTGAGTGTATTCAGCTTCATTTGGTCTTACTTTGATCAATGACTCCATTTTAGTCACTAGGAAGGTTTAGATAACTAAAGGATGATGTAATGAGCCTATTTTTGTCCTAATTGAGTGTATTGAGCTTCATTAGCTCTTACTTTGGTCAATTCTTTCATTCTAGTCACAAGGAAGGTTTAGATAACCAAAGGATGATGTAATGAGCCGATTTTGGTCCTAATTGAGTGTATTGAGCTTCACTTGGTCTTACTTTGGTTAATTATTCCATTTTAGTCACTTGGAAGGTTTAGATAACCAAAGGATGATGTAATGAGCCTATTTTGGTCCTAATTGAGTGCATTGAGCTTCATTTGGTCATACTTTGGTCCATGAATCCATTTTAGTCACTAGGAAGGTTTAGATAACCAAAGGATGATGTAATGAGCCTATTTTGGTCCTAATTAAATGTATTGAGCTTCATTTGGTCTTACTTTGGTCAATGACGCCATTTTAGTCATTAGGAAGGTTTAGATAACCAAAGGATGATGTAATGAGCCTATTTTGGTCCTAATTTTGTGTATTGAGCTTCATTAGGTCTTACTTTGGCCCATGAATCCATTTTAGTCACTAGGAAGGTTTGGTTAACAAAAGTATGATGTAATAAGCCTATTTTGGTCCTAATTGAGTGTATTGAACTTCTTTCGGTCTTACTTTGGTCCATGACTCCATTTTAGCCACTCGGAAGGTTTAGATAACCAAAGGATGATGTAATGAGCCTATTTTGGTCCTAATTGAGTGTATTGAGCTTCATTTGGTCTTACTTTGGTCAATTCTTCCATTTTAGTCACTTGGAAGGTTTTGATTACCAAAGGATGATGTAATGAGCCTATTTTGGTCCTAATTGAGTGTATTCAGCTTCATTTGGTCTTACTTTGATCAATGACTCCATTTTAGTCACTAGGAAGGTTTAGATAACTAAAGGATGATGTAATGAGCCTATTTTTGTCCTAATTGAGTGTATTGAGCTTCATTAGCTCTTACTTTGGTCAATTCTTTCATTTTAGTCACTAGGAAGGTTTAGATAACCAAAGGATGATGTAATGAGCCGATTTTGGTCCTAATTGAGTGTATTGAGCTTCACTTGGTCTTACTTTGGTCAATTATTCCATTTTAGTAACTTGGAAGGTTTGATAACCAAAGGATGATGTAATGAGCCTATTTTGGTCCTAATTGAGTGTATTGAGCTTCATTTGGTCATACTTTGGTCCATGAATCCATTTTAGTCACTAGGAAGGTTTAGATAACCAAAGGATGATGTAATGAGCCTATTTTGGTCCTAATTAAATGTATTGAGCTTCATTTGGTCTTACTTTGGTGAATGACGCCATTTTAGTCATTAGGAAGGTTTAGATAACCAAAGGATGATGGAATGAGTCAATTTTGGTCCTAATTGTGTGTATTGAGCTTCATTAGGTCTTACTTTGGCCCATGAATCCATTTTAGTCACTAGGAAGGTTTGGTTAACCAAAGTATGATGTAATAAGCCTATTTTGGTCCTAATTGAGTGTATTGAACTTCTTTCGGTCTTACTTTGGTCCATGACTCCATTTTACCCACTCGGAAGGTTTAGTTATCCAAAGGATGATGTAATGAGCCTATTTTTGTCCTAGTTGAGTGTATTGAGCTTCATTTGGTCTTACTTTGGTCAATTCTTTCATTTTAGTCACTAGGAAGGTTTAGAAAACCAAAGGATGATGTAATGAGCCTATTTTGGTCCTAATTGAGTGTATTGAGCTTTATTGGGTCTTACTTTGGTCATGACTCCATTTTAGCCAATAGGAAGGTTTAGATAACCAAAGGTTGATGTAATGAGCCTATTTTGGTCCTAATTGAGTGTATTGAGCTTAATTAGGTCTTACTTTGGTCAATTCTTTCATTTTAGTCACTAGGAAGGTTTAGATAACCAAAGGATGATGGAATGAGCCTATTCTGGTCCTGATTGTGTGTATTGAACTTCATTAGGTCTCACTTTGGTCAATTCTTCCATTTTAGTTACTAGGAAGGTTTAGATAACCAAAGGATGATGTAATGATCCTATTTTGGTCCTAATTGAGTGTATTGAGCTTCATTAGGTCTTACTTTGGTCAATTCTTCCATTTTAGTTACACGAGGTTTAGATAACCAATGGATGATGTAATGACCCTATTTTGGTCCTAATTGAGTGTATTGAGGTTCATTAGGTCTTACTGTGGTAAATTCTTTCATTTTAGTCACTAGGAAGGTTTAGATAACCAAAGGATGATGTAATGAGCCTATTTGGTCCTAATTGAGTGTATTGAGCTTCATTTGGTCTTACTTTGGTCCATGAATCCATTTTAGTCACTAGGAAGGTTTAGATAACCAAAGGATGATGTAATGAGCCTATTTGGTCCTAATTGAGTGTATTGAGCTTCATTTGTCTTACTTTGGTCCATGAATCCATTTTACTCACTAGGAAGGGTTAGATAACCAAAGGATGATGTAATTAACCTATTTTGGTTCTAATTGAGTGTATTAAGCTTCATTTGGTCTTACTTTGGTCAATTCTTTCATTTTAGTCACTAGGAAGGTTTAGATAACCAAAGGATGATGTAATGAGCCTATTTTAGTCCTAATTGAGTGTATTGAGCTTCATTTGGTCTTACTTTGGTCAATGAATCCATTTTAGTCACTAGGATGGTGTAGATAAACAAAGGATGATGTAATGAGCCTATTTTGGTCCTAATTGAGTGTATTGAGCTTCATTAGGTCTTACTTTGGTCAATTCTTCCATTTTAGTTACTAGAAATGTTTAGATAACCAAATGGAAATAAAAATGGAAATAATAAAAATGGAAATAATAAAAACAGCGGTTTATGGGGGTGGAACATTCATTAGGGTGTTATCATTGGCTACAAAAGAATGCATGAGTTGATTAATTACGCCAGAGTTAGATCTAACTCCTTTGTTGTGATTCTAATGATTAATTGCCTAGAATGGGATTAATTAGTGAGATCTCACCTTTAGTTCCATTTTCAACAATTATTAAAGCCAATCTCATCTAATTAAAGAGACTAATCAGTCAATTAATTACTCATTACCAATTCCTAATATGCCATGCATCAATTAATCAATTAACACATAAACATATGCCAATGAATTAGCCAACTCAATCGAGTAAGCCAAGACAAAGGATTAAACACACAATTTAAGATCTCAAATTATATGCCAAGGGTTGATAATGAAAACTTATGCAAGATCAAGAACAAAGCCTCAATTTACCCCAATGATGTTCACACCCTCACAAACCACCAAGAACTTAGCTACTCATGGCAAAAAAATTAAAAGGCAAGAAATAAATTGGAATAAAGAAAGCAATTAACAATAAAGAGCAAAGTAAGAAATTAAATGCAAATTGGAAAGATGGGAAAACGAATAACTGAATTAATAAGAAAAGAGTACTTACAAAACCCAAAAGGGCTGGACGAATAACGTTTGAAATGTAAAAGACGGAGCTAGAGCTAAACTACGAAAGATGGAAATCCTAATGGGAAGCAAAAAACTCTAACTAGGAAAAGGAAATATGTAAAAGTGGAGGTGTTGAGAGAGGTGTGTTTTCTGATGCATTAGCCTCCTTAAATAATGTGAGCAGCCTCCAAAGCCTAGTCAATTTGGGCCCCCAATTCGTGCAGATAGAGTTTCTGCTGTGACAGGATTGCGGCGGCACTGGGGCGCGTATAGCTCGCTAGGGCGCCAGCGCTTTGCACGTGATGAGTTTAAGTGGGCCTCGTGCGCTTGAGCGCGCTATGGGCGCTGGAGCGCTCGATGCTGGTTCTGAAATCCACTGCTCCGCTTCTTGCTCAGTTCCTGATGTCTAAAGCTTCAATAATACCTGTGACCTGTACTAAAAATACAAAATATCCCAGATCAAGTGCAAAGGTCATCCTTGATTTGCAAAAACATCATAAAACATGTTATTTTAGCCTTTATTTCTATTAAGCCCAATTAAATTCCAAATTCTATTAAGTATAATAAAAGGCTAAAATAGAGCAAAGAATTGCATACAATCATCCAAATTAAGGGCATCAAATATTGGCAAAAACTGCGTTATCAATGACACCATTTTAGTCACTAGGATGGTGTAGATAAGCAAAGGATGATGTAATAAGCCTATTTTGGTCCTAATTGAGNATTATGGTCCTAATTGAGTGTATTGAGCTTCATTAGGTCATACTTTGGTCAATTGTTCCATTTTAGTCACTAGGGTGTAGAATAACCATAGGATGATGCAATGAGTCTATTTTGGTCCTAATTAGTGTATTGAGCTTCTTAGGTCATACTTTGGTCAATTGTTCCATTTTAGTCACTAGGAAGGTTTAGATAACCAAAGGATGATGTAATGAGCCTATTTTTGTCCTAATTGAGTGTATCGAGCTTCATTAGGTCATACTTTGGTCAATTGTTCCATTTTAGTCACTAGGAAGCTTTAGATAACCAAAGGATGATGTAATGAGCCTATTTGGTCTAATTGAGTGTAATGAGCTTCATTTTGGTCTTAGTTTGGTCAATGACCCATTTTAGTCACTAGGAAGGTTTAGTTAACAAAGGATGATGTAATGAGCCTATTTGGATCCTAATTGAGTGTATTGAGTTTCATTAGGTCATACTATGGTCAGTTGTTCCAATTTAGTCACTAGGAAGGTTTAGATAACCAAAGGATGATGTAATGAGCCTATTTTAGTCCTAATTGAGTGTATTGAGTTTCTTTAGGTCATACTTTGGTCAATTGTTCCATTTTAGTTACTAGGAAGGTTTAGATAACCAAAGGATGATGTAATGAGCCTATTTTGGTCCTAATTGAGTGTATTGAGCTTCATTAGGTCATACTTGTCAATTGTTCCATTTAGTCACTAGGAAGGTTAGATAACCAAAGGATGATGTAATGAGCCTATTTTTGTCCTAATGAGTGTATTGATCTTCATTAGGTCACTTGGTCAATTGTTCATTTTAGTCACTAGGAAGGTTTAGATAACCAAAGGATGATGTAATGAGCCTATTTTGGTCCTAATTGAGTGTATTCAGCTTCATTAGGTCATACTTTGGTCAATTGTTCCATTTAGTCACTAGGAAGGTTTAGTAACAAAAGGATGATGTAATGTATTTTGGTCCTAATTGAGAGTATTGAGCTTCATTAGGTCATACTTTGGTCAATTGTTCCATTTTAGTCACTAGGATGGTGTAGATAACCAAAGGATGATGTAATGAGCCTATTATGGTCCTATTGAGTGTATTGAGCCTCATTAGGTCATACTTTGGTCAGCTGTTCCATTTTAGTCACTAGGATGGTTTAGATAACCAAAGGATGATGTAATGAGCCTATTATGGTCCTAATTGAGTGTATTGAGCTTCATTAGGGCATACTTTGGTCAATTGTTCCATTTTAGTCGGTAGGAAGGTTTAGATAACCAAGGATGATGTAATGAGCCTATTATGGTCCTAATTGAGTGTAATGATCTTCATTTGGTCTTAGTTTGGTAAATTCCATTTTAGTCACTAGGAAGGTTTAGTTAACCAAAGGATGATGTAATGAGCCGGTCCTAATTGAGTGTATTGAGCTTCATTAGGTCATAGTCAATTGTTCCATTTTAGCTACTAGGAAGGTTTAGATAACCAAAGGATGATGCAATGAGATTTTGTCCTAATTGATTGAGCTTCATTAGGTCATACTTTGGTCAATTGTTCCATTTAGTCACTAGGAGGTGTAGATAACCAAAGGATGATGTAATGAGGCTATTTTGGTCCTAATTGAGTGTATTGAGCTTCATTAGGTCATACTTTGGTCAATTTTTCCATTTTAGCACTAGGAAGGTTTAGATAACCAAAGGATGATGTAATGAGCCTATTTTGTCCTAATTGAGTGTATTGAGCTTCATTAGGTCATACTTTGGTCAATTGTTCCATTTTAGTCACTAGGATGGGTAGGATGATGCAATGAGCCTATTTTGGTCCTAATTGAGTGTATGAGCTTCTTTAGGTCATACTTTTGTCAATTGTTCCATTTTAGTCACTAGGATGGTGTAGATAACCAAAGGATGATGTAATGAGCCTATTTTGGTCCTAATTGAGTGTATTGAGCTTCATTAGGTCATACTTTGGTCAATTGTTCCATTTTAGTCACTAGGATGGTGTAGATAACCATAAGGATGATGCAATGAGTCTATTTGGTCCTAATTGAGTGTATTGAGCTTCTTTAGGTCATACTTTGGTCAATTGTTCCATTTTAGTAACTAGGAAGGTTTAGATAACCAAAGGATGATGTAATGAGCCTATTTTTTGTCCTAATTGAGTGTATGAGCTTCATTAGGTCATACTTTGGTCAATTGTTCCATTTTAGTCACTAGGAAGTTTAGATAACCAAAGGATGATGTAATGAGCCTATTTTGGTCTTAATTGAGTGTAATGAGCTTCATTTGGTCTTAGATGTTCCAAGTCACTAGGAGGTTTAGAGGATGATGAGTCCTAATTGAGTGTATTGATTAGGTCATACTTGGTCATTGTTATCACTAGGAAGGTTTAGATAACCAAAGGATGATGTAATGAGCCTATTTTGGTCCTAATTGAGTGTATTGAGTTTCTTTAGGTCATACTTTGGTCAATTGTTCCATTTTAGTTACTAGGAAGGTTTAGATAACCAAAGGATGATGTAATGAGCCTACTAATTGAGTGTATTGAGCTTCATTAGGTCATACTTGGTCAATTGTTCCATTTTAGTCACTAGGAAGGTTTAGATAACCAAAGGATGATGTAATGAGCCTATTTTGGTCCTAATTGAGTGTATTGAGCTTCATTAGGTCATACTTTGGTCAATTGTTCCATTTTAGTCACTAGGAAGGTTTAGATAACCAAAGGATGATGTAATGAGCCTATTTTGGTCCTAATTGTGTATTGAGCTTCATTAGGTCATACTTTGGTCAATTGTTCCATTTAGTTAGGAAGGTTTAGATAACAAAGGATGATGTAATGACTATTTTGTCCTAATTGAGTATTGAGCTTCATTAGGTCATACTTTGGTCAATTGTTCCATTTTAGTCACTAGGATGGTGTAGATAACCAAAGGATGATGTAATGAGCCTATTATGGTCCTTGAGTGTATTGAGCCTCATTAGGTCATACTTTGGTCATGTTCCATTTTAGTCACTAGGATGGTTTAGATAACCAAAGGATGATGTAATGAGCCTATTTATGGTCCTAATTGAGTGTATTGAGCTTCATTAGGTCATACTTTGGTCAATTGTTCCATTTTAGTCTAGGAAGGTTTAGATAACCAAGGATGATGTAATGAGCCTATTATGGTCCTAATTGAGTGTATTGAGCTTCATTAGGTCATACTTTGGTCAATTGTTCCATTTTAGTCACTAGGATGGTGTAGATACCATAGGATGATGCAATGAGTCTATTTTGGTCCTAATTAAGTGTATTGAGCTTCTTTAGGTCATACTTTGGTCAATTGTTCCATTCTAGTCACTAGGAAGGTTTAGATAACAAAGGATGATGTAATGAGCCTATTTTTGTCCTAATTGAGTGTATCGAGCTTCATTAGGTCATACTTTGGTCAATTGTTCCATTTTAGTCACTAGGAAGCTTTAGATAACCAAAGGATGATGTAATGAGCCTATTTTGGTCTTAATTGAGTGTAATGAGCTTCATTTGGTCTTAGTTTGGTCAATGACTCCATTTTAGTCACTAGGAAAGTTTAGTTAACCAAAGGATGATGTAATGAGCCTATTTTGGTCCTAATTGAGTGTATTGAGTTTCATTAGGTCATACTATGGTCAGTTGTTCCAATTTAGTCACTAGGAAGGTTTAGATAACCAAAGGATGATGTAATGAGCCTATTTTGGTCCTAATTGAGTGTATTGAGTATCTTTAGGTCATACTTTGGTCAATTGTTCCATTTTAGTTACTAGGAAGGTTTAGATAACCAAAGGATGATGTAATGAGCCTATTTTGGTCCTAATTGAGTGTATTGAGCTTCATTAGGTCATACTTTGGTCAATTGTTCCATTTTAGTCACTAGGAAGGTTTAGATAACCAAAGGATGATGTAATGAGCCTATTTTGGTCCTAATTGAGTGTATTGATCTTCATTAGGTCATACTTTGGTCAATTGTTCCATTTTAGTCACTAGGAAGGTTTAGATAACCAAAGGATGATGTAATGAGCCTATTTGGTCCTAATTGAGTGTATTCAGCTTCATTAGGTCATACTTTGGTCAATTGTTCCATTTATGTCACTAGGAAGGTTTAGTTAACAAAAGGATGATGTAATGAGTCTATTTTGGTCCTAATTGAGAGTATTGAGCTTCATTAGGTCATACTTTGGTCAATTGTTCCATTTTAGTCACTAGGATGGTGTAGATAACCAAAGGATGATGTAATGAGCCTATTATGGTCCTAGTTGAGTGTATTGAGCCTCATTAGGTCATACTTTGGTCAGCTGTTCCATTTTAGTCACTAGGATGGTTTAGATAACCAAAGGATGATGTAATGAGCCTATTATGGTCCTAATTGAGTGTATTGAGCTTCATTAGGGCATACTTTGGTCAATTGTTCCATTTTAGTCGGTAGGAAAGTTTAGATAACCACAGAATGATTGTAATGAGCCTATTATGGTCCTAATTGAGTGTATTGAGCTTCATTAGGTTATACTTTGGTCAATTGTTCCATTTTAGTCACTAGGATGGTGTAGATAACCATAGGATGATGCAATGAGTCTATTTTGGTCCTAATTAAGTGTATTGAGCTTCTTTAGGTCATACTTTGGTCAATTGTTCCATTTTAGTCACTAGGAAGGTTTAGAAAACCAAAGGATGATGTAATGAGCCTATTTTTGTCCTAATTGAGTGTATCGAGCTTCATTAGGTCATACTTTGGTCAATTGTTCCATTTTAGTCAATAGGAAGCTTTAGATAACCAAAGGATGATGTAATGAGCTTATTTTGGTCTTAATTGAGTGTAATGAGCTTCATTTGGTCTTAGTTTGGTCAATGACTCCATTTTAGTCACTAGGAAGGTTTAGTTAACCAAAGGATGATGTAATGAGCCTATTTTGATCCTAATTGAGTGTATTGAGTTTCATTAGGTCATACTATGGTCAGTTGTTCCAATTTAGTCACTAGGAAGGTTTAGATAACCAAAGGATGATGTGATGAGCCTATTTTAGTCCTAATTGAGTGTATTGAGTTTCTTTAGGTCATACTTTGGTCAATTGTTCCATTTTAGTTACTAGGAAGGTTTAGATAACCAAAGGATGATGTAATGAGCCTATTTTGTCCTAATTGAGTGTATTGAGCTTCATTAGGTCATACTTTGGTCAATTGTTCCATTTTAGTCACTAGGAAGGTTTAGATAACCAAAGGATGATGTAATGAGCCTATTTTTGTCCTAATTGAGTGTATTGATCTTCATTAGGTCATACTTTGGTCAATTGTTCCATTTTAGTCACTAGGAAGGTTTAGATAACCAAAGGATGATGTAATGAGCCTATTTTGGTCCTAATTGAGTGTATTCAGCTTCATTAGGTCATACTTTGGTCAATTGTTCCATTTATGTCACTAGGAAGGTTTAGTTAACAAAAGGATGATGTAATGAATTTATTTTGGTCCTAATTGAGAGTATTGAGCTTCATTAGGTCATACTTTGGTCAATTGTTCCATTTTAGTCACTAGGATGGTGTAGATAACCAAAGGATGATGTAATGAGCCTATTATGGTCCTAGTTGAGTGTATTGAGCCTCATTAGGTCATACTTTGGTCAGCTGTTCCATTTTAGTCACTAGGATGGTTTAGATAACCAAAGGATGATGTAATGCGCCTATTATGGTCCTAATTGAGTGTATTGAGCTTCATTAGGGCATACTTTGGTCAATTGTTCCATTTTAGTCGGTAGGAAGGTTTAGATAACCACAGGATGATGTAATGAGCCTATTATGGTCCTAATTGAGTGTAATGATCTTCATTTGGTCTTAGTTTGGTAAATGACTCCATTTTAGTCACTAGAAAGGTTTAGTTAACCAAAGGATGATGTAATGAGCCGATTTTGGTCCTAATTGAGTGTATTGAGCTTCATTAGGTCATACTTTGGTCAATTGTTCCATTTTAGCTACTAGGAAGGTTTAGATAACCAAAGGATAATGCAATGAGTCAATTTTTGTCTTAATTGAGTGTGTTGAGCTTCAGTAGGTCATACTTTGGTCAATTGTTCCATTTTAGTCACTAGGATGGTGTAGATAACCAAAGGATGATGTAATAAGGCTATTTTGGTCCTAATTGAGTGTATTGAGCTTCATTAGGTCATACTTTGGTCAATTGTTCCATTTTAGCAACTAGGAAGGTTTAGATAACCAAAGGATGATGTAATGAGCCTATTTTGGTCCTAATTGAGTGTATTGAGCTTCATTAGGTCATACTTTGGTCAATTGTTCCATTTTAGTCACTAGGATGGTGTAGATAACCATAGGATGATGCAATGAGTCTATTTTGGTCCTAATTAAGTGTATTGAGCTTCTTTAGGTCATACTTTTGTCAATTGTTCCATTTTAGTCACTAGGATGGTGTAGATAACCAAAGGATGATGTAATGAGCCTATTTTGGTCCTAATTGAGTGTATTGAGCTTCATTAGGTCATACTTTGGTCAATTGTTCCATTTTAGCTACTAGGAAGGTTTAGATAACCGAAGGATGATGTAATGAGCCTATTTTGGTCCTAATTGAGTGTATTGATCTTCATTAGGTCATATTTTGGTCAATTGTTCCATTTTAGTCACTAGGAAGGTTTAGATAACCAAAGGATGATGTAATGAGCCTATTTTGGTCCTAATTGAGTGTATTCAGCTTCATTAGGTCATACTTTGGTCAATTGTTCCATTTATGTCACTAGGAAGGTTTAGTTAACAAAAGGATGATGTAATGAATTTATTTTGGTCCTAATTGAGAGTATTGAGCTTCATTAGGTCATACTTTGGTCAATTGTTCCATTTTAGTCACTAGGATGGTGTAGATAACCAAAGGATGATGTAATGAGCCTATTATGGTCCTAGTTGAGTGTATTGAGCCTCATTAGGTCATACTTTGGTCAGCTGTTCCATTTTAGTCACTAGGATGGTTTAGATAACCAAAGGATGATGTAATGCGCCTATTATGGTCCTAATTGAGTGTATTGAGCTTCATTAGGGCATACTTTGGTCAATTGTTCCATTTTAGTCGGTAGGAAGGTTTAGATAACCACAGGATGATGTAATGAGCCTATTATGGTCCTAATTGAGTGTAATGATCTTCATTTGGTCTTAGTTTGGTAAATGACTCCATTTTAGTCACTAGAAAGGTTTAGTTAACCAAAGGATGATGTAATGAGCCGATTTTGGTCCTAATTGAGTGTATTGAGCTTCATTAGGTCATACTTTGGTCAATTGTTCCATTTTAGCTACTAGGAAGGTTTAGATAACCAAAGGATGATGCAATGAGTCAATTTTTGTCTTAATTGAGTGTGTTGAGCTTCATTAGGTCATACATTGGTCAGTTGTTCCATTTTAGTCACTAGGATGGTGTAGATAACCGAAGGATGATGTAATGAGGCTATTTTGGTCCTAATTGAGTGTATTGAGCTTCATTAGGTCATACTTTGGTCAATTGTTCCATTTTAGCAACTAGGAAGGTTTAGATAACCAAAGGATGATGTAATGAGCCTATTTTGGTCCTAATTTAGTGTATTGAGCTTCATTAGGTCATACTTTGGTCAATTGTTCCATTTTAGTCACTAGGATGGTGTAGATAACAATAGGATGATGCAATGAGTCTATTTTGGTCCTAATTAAGTGTAATGAGCTTCTTTAGGTCATACTTTTGTCAATTGTTCCATTTTAGTCACTAGGATGGTGTAGATAACCAAAGGATGATGTAATGAGCCTATTTTGGTCCTAATTGAGTGTATTGAGCTTCATTAGGTCATACTTTGGTCAATTGTTCCATTTTAGCTACTAGGAAGGTTTAGATAACTGAAGGATGATGTAATGAGCCTATTATGGTCCTAATTGAGTGTATTGAGCTTCATTAGGGCATACTTTGGTCAATTGTTCCATTTTAGTCGCTAGGAAGGTTTAGATAACCACATGATGATGTAATGAGCCTATTATGGTCCTAATTGAGTGTAATGAGCTTCATTTGGTCTTAGTTTGGTAATTGACTCCATTTTAGTCACTAGGAAGGTTTAGTTAACCAAAGGATTATGTAATGAGCCGATTTTGGTCCTAATTGAGTGTATTGAGCTTCATTAGGTCATACTTTCGTCAATTGTTCCATTTTAGCTACTAGGAAGGTTTAGATAACCAAAGGATGATGCAATGAGTCAATTTTGGTCCTAATTGAGTGTGTTGAGCTTCATTAGGTCATACTTTGGTCAATTGTTCCATTTTAGTCACTAGGATGGTGTAGATAACCAAAGGATGATGTAATGAGGCTATATTGGTCCTAATTGAGTGTATTGAGCTTCATTAGGTCATACTTTGGTCAATTGTTCCATTTTAGCAACTAGGAAGGTTTAGATAACCAAAGGATGATGCAATGAGCCTATTTTGGTCCTAATTGAGTGTGTTGAGCTTCATTAGGTCATACTTTGGTCAATTGTTCCATTTTAGTCACTAGGATGGTGTAGATAACCATAGGATGATGCAATGAGTCTATTTTGGTCCTTATTGAGTGTATTGAGCTTCATTAGTTCATACTTTGGTCAATTGTTCCATTCTAGTCACTAGGAAGGTTAAGATAACCAAAGGATGATGTAATGAGCCTATTTTGGTCCTAATTGAGTGTATTCAGCTTCATTAGGTCATACTTTGGTCAATTGTTCCATTTAAGTCACTAGGAAGGTTTAGTTAACAAAAGGATGATGTAATGAGTCTATTTTGGTCCTAATTGAGAGTATTGACCCTCATTAGGTCATACTTTGGTCAATTGTACCATTTTAGTCACTAGGAAGGTTTTGATAACCAAAGGTTGATGTAATGAGCCTAATTTCGTCCTAATTGAGTGTATTGATCTTCATTAGGTCATACTTTGGTCAATTGTTCCATTTTAGTCACTAGGATTGTGTAGATAACCAAAGGATGATGTAATGAGCCTATTATGGTCCTAGTTGAGTGTATTGACCCTCATTAGGTCATACTTTGGTCAACTGTTCCATTTTAGTCACTAGGAAGGTTTAGATAACTAAAGGATGATGTAATGAGCCTATTATGGTCCTAATTGAGTGTATTGACCCTCATTAGGTCATACATTGGTCAACTGTTCCATTTTAGTCACTAGGAAGGTTTAGATAACCAAAGGATGATGTAATGAGCCTATTATGGTCCTAATTGAGTGTATTGAGCTTCATTAGGGCATACTTTGGTCAATTGTTCCATTTTAGTCGCTAGGAAGGTTTAGATAACCACAGGATGATGTAATGAGGCTATTATGGTCCTAATTGAGTGTAATGAGCTTCATTTGGTCTTAGTTTGGTAAATGACTCCATTTTAGTCACTAGGAAAGTTTAGTTAACCAAAGGATGATGTAATGAGCCGATTTTGGTCCTAATTGAGTGTATTGAGCTTCATTAGGTCATACTTTGGTCAATTGTTCCATTTTAGCTACTAAGAAGGTTTAGATAACCAAAGGATGATGTAATGAGTCAATTTTGGTCCTAATTGAGTGTGTTGAGCTTCATTAGGTCATACTTTGGTCAATTGTTCCATTCTAGTCACTAGGAAGGTTAAGATAACCAAAGGATGATGTAATGAGCCTATTTTGGTCCTAATTGAGTGTATTCAGCTTCATTAGGTCATACTTTGGTCAATTGTTCCATTTAAGTCACTAGGAAGGTTTAGTTAACAAAAGGATGATGTAATGAGTCTATTTTGGTCCTAATTGAGAGTATTGAGCTTCATTAGGTCATACTTTGGTCAATTGTACCATTTTAGTCACTAGGAAGGTTTTGATAACCAAAGGTTGATGTAATGAGCCTAATTTCGTCCTAATTGAGTGTATTGATCTTCATTAGGTCATACTTTGGTCAATTGTTCCATTTTAGTCACTAGGATGGTGTAGATAACCAAAGGATGATGTAATGAGCCTATTATGGTCCTAGTTGAGTGTATTGACCCTCATTAGGTCATACTTTGGTCAACTGTTCCATTTTAGTCACTAGGAAGGTTTAGATAACCAAAGGATGATGTAATGAGCCTATTATGGTCCTAATTGAGTGTATTGAGCTTCATTAGGGCATACTTTGGTCAATTGTTCCATTTTAGTCGCTAGGAAGGTTTAGATAACCACAGGATGATGTAATGAGGCTATTATGGTCCTAATTGAGTGTAATGAGATTCATTTGGTCTTAGTTTGGTAAATGACTCCATTTTAGTCACTAGGAAGGTTTAGTTAACCAAAGGATGATGTAATGAGCCGATTTTGGTCCTAATTGAGTGTATTGAGCTTCATTAGGTCATACTTTGGTCAATTGTTCCATTTTAGCTACTAAGAAGGTTTAGATAACCAAAGGATGATGTAATGAGTCAATTTTGGTCCTAATTGAGTGTGTTGAGCTTCATTAGGTCATACTTTGGTCAATTGTTCCATTTTAGTCACTAGGATGGTGTAGATAACCAAAGGATGATGTAATGAGGCTATTTTGGTCCTAATTGAGTGTATTGAGCTTCATTAGGTCATACTTTGTTCAATTGTTCCATTTTAGCAACTAGGAAGGTTTAGATAACCAAAGGAAGATGTAATGAGCCTATTATGGTCCTAATTGAGTGTATTGAGCTTCATTAGGTCATACTTTGGTCAGTTGTTCCATTTTAATCACTAGGATGGTGTAGATAACCATAGGATGATGCAATGAGTCTATTTTGGTCCTAATTAAGTGTATTGAGCTTCTTTAGGTCATACTTTGGTCAATTGTTCCATTTTAGTCACTAGGAAGGTTTAGATAACCAAAGAATGATGTAATGAGCCTATTTTTGTCCTAATTGAGTGTATTGAGCTTCATTAGGTCATACTTTGGTCAATTGTTCCATTTTAGTCACTAGGAAGGTTTAGATAACCAAAGGATGATGTAATGAGCCTATTTTGGTCCTAATTGAGTGTATTGAACTTCATTAGGTCATACTTTGGTCAATTGTTCCATTTTAGTCACTAGGAAGGTTTAGATAACCAAAGGATTGTAAGCTCCAGAACCCTTCTGAGAGAATTAAGCATAATTCTCTTAGAGTTATGAAAGTTTTAATGATAACAAGGTAAGCCATAAGTATAAAATTTTACTTAAGGTTTTGCTAATATGTGCGCTAAGTGTCTCAGAAAGCTTTAAATTATTGCAATGCCATGAGCTAAGACCAAGACAAAAACATCAAGTAGCCTCGAGATCAATTGATAAAATCATAGCGCCAAAGATATCAGAAAGGATATCTCAGAAGCGCAGAAGGTGAAAACATGTTTCTGAGGAAAGAACACTGTCGCCTCATAAGGGTCTCAGAAGACCTCGCGACTAGTAGTTCTCAGAAGGGTCTTCCCTCAGAAGGTTAGGCTCAGAAGTCCGTACAACTCTTAGAAGGTTGGACTCAGAAGCAACCAAGTGTCTGGACTCAAGGGAGCGCAAACAGTCTCAGAAAGCTCGCTACAGCTAGCCAAGGAAGTGGGAACACGCGCACTGTGCAGTTCTGAAAAGTTCCTCATTTTGCCCTGACTGTAGCAGGGAGCCGTTCTGAAAAAGGACACAACCACATAAGCAAAGTGAAAGCTTCTAATTTCGCAGCTCTTTGATGCCTATATATATGAGTTCAAATCCAGAGCAATGTGACGAAACTCTTGCGCAAAAACTCCTGATTAAACGTGCAAAAACTCTGTTGAATTGAAAATCATTTTGCGAAAACTTAGAACTTTCTCAGAAAGACAATTTTTACGAAATTGTTCTTCTAACTTTGCAAAATCTTCTAGTTCTGAATTGGTGTAAATTCTTACATTTGTAAGTTAAATCTAGAAGTCTACTAAGGATCAAATTAAGTTTGTAACTTAATCTTAGTAGTTAGTTTACGAAGCAAAAACTACTTTCTGAAAAACGCTGTCCTTCTTTGTGTGAAGGCAGGTTTAAGTCCTCTGGTGTTTGAGGCAAAGTTCAAAGTCCTTAATTGATTAAGGCAAGGAAGTCCTCTGTTGTGAGGCAAGGAAGTCCTTAAGTGTTTAAGGCAAGGAAGTCCTCTAGTGTGAGGCAAGGAAATCCACTTCGGGTTGTGAAGTGGTGGAAGTCCTTTACTTGGTAAAGGCAGTGTTGTCTGAGAAGGCACATTAAGAAGAATATCTAAGAACTCTCAACTGAAGGTTGAGGATTGGAGTAGGTTGGTTATAACAGAACCAGTATAAAATTCTTTGTGTTAAGCTTTTCTCCCTTGCTTTTTATTTGCATAAATCTTTGAGAAAAACACTACCACGATTCTAATTGAGAGGTCTCGTGAAAACCTTATTAATCAAAATCAGAAAGCTTTTAAGAAACTCAAACCTTAAGTCATTTTCTTAAAATCTCTCAAAAAGGAACTTTCTCAGAAAGACTAAGTTCTCAAAAACTTAATCTTCTCAGAAAGCATTTTTCGCTGCAAACTCTTAATCCTACCTTCTGAGTAAAAACAGCTTTCTAAGTCAAAGTTTTAACAAGCAATTTTTAAAACTTGCACGATTCAACCCCCCCTTCTCGTGCACACATACGCTTTCAATTGGCATCAGAGCTCGGTCCTTAAGGGGTTGAGCACTTCGCAGTGTCAAGGAAAAAGATCCACGAAGGGAAATATGAACTCACCAGCTGCATTCATATCAGATGGGGCTTCAATAAACAGACCTCCGATGTTTCTCGGAGACAGCTTCGACTACTGGCGTGACAGGATAACGCTGTTCATCAAGCACACCAGTTTGGACTTATGGGATAGGATCGAGAATGGAGACTATCAGCCTTTGCAGACAATTACAGAGGATGCTGTAGTTGCAACAGACGCTGAGCCAGGAGTGGCACCGCCAGCACTCAGAACCTATACAAGATGAGTCCCTAAGGACGAATGGACTCAAGAGATGAAGGAGAAGATACAACTCAACTTCAAAGCTAAATACATTCTTCTCTGCGCCTTGCCCAAGGTAGAATACGACAAGATTGTGTCGTGTGATACCGCTCAAGAAATTTGGGAGAGATTACACATGCTGCACGAAGGAAATGATGAAGTCAAGGAAACCAAGGTATCAATGCTCGTACATAAGTACGAGTCCTTCTGCATGCAACCTGAGGAAACTATTGACAACATGTCAATAAGATTTCTCCACATCATAAATCAGCTAAAGGTATTGGGAAAGACCTACTCCAACGCTGAGATGGTGAGGAAAATTCTCAGAAGCCTCTCTGCCAAGTGGCGCCCAAAGGTGACAGCAATCCAAGAAGCAAAGGATCTAAATCAGCTGGGTTTAGATGTATTGTTTGGTTCACTCAGAACTCACGAGATTGAGCTTGAAGGACTACTTGGAGGACCATCTTCGTCCTCAAGACCTCAGAAAGCTCTAGCTCTGAAAAGTCAGATCAAAAAGACTTCAAAAGCCCTAAAGGCTGAAGAAATATCTGAGTCTGAAAACGATCAAAACTCAGATTCCGATGAAGATGACATCTCTCTTCTAGTAAGGAAAATGAAGAAAGCTTGGAAGAGAAGACCAAGCAAAGACAAAGAGATCACCCCTAGAAAAGGAAAGTCAAAGCCTTCTGATGCCACATGTTTCGGCTGTGGAGAAAAGGGCCACTTCAGAACGGAGTGCCCTCAGAACAAGGGAAAGAAGAAGTTCATTCCCAAGAAGAAGAAGAAGGCAATGGCTGCTACATGGAGTGACTCAGAAGAGGAAAACTCTGAGTCAGAAAGTGAAGAGGAAGCTAATGTCTGCTTCATGGCCGGTACTGACTATATTCTGGAAACAGAATCTGAGTCAGAAGAGGTACAAAACTCTCCTCCTCTCTCATACTCATACAATGAGATCTCAGAACTCTATGAAGAGCTTCTGAGAGACTCAAACGAATTAGCTAACAATTTCAGCAAACTAAGAAAGTCTTTTAAATCCTTAGAAGCTGAAAATGCTAGACTAATTCAAGAAGTAGAGAACCTAAGGCTTGAAAGAGATGACTTTAAAAATAGATATCTTGAAAGTCACAACCTCTATCAAGCTTTAGAAACAATGTCTTCTGTAACTGTTGAAAAAGCCGAACTGGCTTTGATAGAATTACAAAAGACAAATGAGCTTCTCACTTCTGACTTAGTTAAGATGGTCAAGGGTGAAAAAATGATGACACTCTTGCTTGGTGGTCAAAGACCTTACAAGGATAAGAGTGGACTTGATTATGAAGAAATCTTCGAACCAAATGATATTGATCCATCCTTAACTAAATCACCTCGCACGTGCATCGCATGTTTTAAGAGTGGCCATGGTTCTGAAAAATGTCCTATGTTGGAAAAGGAAAAATCTCTAAGCCTCAGAAGGCTCAAAAGAAAACTCAGAAGCAAAGCCTTCTAAGAAGACTAACCCTCTCAGAAGGGAAAAACTTCTCAGAAAGCAAGTGCTTCTGAAAAGGGCAAACAAAAGGTCTCTGACTCTCAAAACCATGACCCCTCTAAGAAAAGAAGGCAAAAGTCCAAGAAAGCTAACAAGCAAGGACCCAACAAAGAATGGGTACCTAAATCTGTTAACTTTGTGACTGCAGGTGCATCATCAAGCGCTGCTCCACCACCACGATGAGCAGTGGTACCTTGACAGTGGCTGCTCAAGGCACATGACTGGAAGCAAGCACTGGTTCAGAAGTCTCAAGCCCAAGAAAGGCGGAACAGTGCGATTCGGTGATGGCGCTAAGGGAAGAGTCACTGCAATCGGAGATGTTGGTAAGGATTCCTCTCACCAAATCTCAGATGTACTCTTGGTCGATGGCTTAACTCACAATCTATTAAGCATTAGTCAATTTTGTGACAAAGGCTTAAAGGTTGAGTTTTATGTCAAGTACTGTCATGTGATTAATCTCACAAATGATAAGATCGTTCTGGAAGGAAAACGTGTTCGTAACATCTATGTTATTCATCTGGATGATCTAAAGGATCAAAACGTGGAGTGCCTTGTCTCTGTCCAAGAAGACAAATGGCTATGGCATAAGAAACTTGGTCATGCCCATATGAGACTTCTTTCTGAACTCTCTCAGAAAGGACTCGTAAAGGGCCTTCCCAGAATTAAGTATCAGAAGGATGCAACCTGTGACTTCTGTGAAAAAGGGAAACAGACCAAAGCTTCCTTTCCCAGTAAAAGTGATATTTCTACTCAGAAACCACTGGAACTGCTCCACATGGATCTCTTTGGACCAACCAGAACGGCTTCCCTTTCTGGAAAACGCTATGGTCTTGTCATAGTGGATGATTACTCCAGATTCACTTGGGTTTTCTTTCTAGCCTCTAAGGAAGAAACTTTTGAGAAGTTCAAAGCATTTGCGAAAAGAGTTTCAACTGAAAAGGATTCGCACATTTATGCCATTAGATCAGATCATGGTGGTGAATTTGAGAATCATGCTTTCGAAAAGCTTTGTGAAAATCTGGGCATTGCTCACGAATTCTCATCTCCCAGAACTCCTCAACAAAATGGAGTAGCTGAGAGAAAGAATCGAAGCCTTCAAGAGATGGCAAGAACAATGCTCTTAGAAAGTGGACTTTCAAAAGGTTTCTGGGCTGAAGCAGTTAATACTTCATGCTACATTCAGAATCGAGTCTTTCTGAGACCAATTATGAAAAAGACTCCTTACGAGCTATGGAAGAATAAAATACCAAACATTTCTTATTTCCATGTATTGGTTCTTCTTGTTTTATTCTCAACACAAAGGACAAACTCTCTAAGTTTGATCCTAAGTCCGATGATGGATGCTTCCCAGGATACTCCTTAGTCTCTAAAGCTTACAGAGTATATAACAAAAGGAGTAAATGTGTTGAAGAGACAATCCATATAAGTTCAAAGAACTTAGTAAGGACATGTCTCAGAAAGATGCAGACTTAGAAGATGAGTTTGAAGAAACTCAACATCTCTTCTGAGAAAGCCAAAAAGAAAATTCTTATAGATGATGAGACTGACTTCCAACCCATGGAACAATCATTTCATCTAAAGAAAAATCTAGTAACATCATCGAAGCTCCAGAACTAGAGAATCTACTTCTCCAAATACAATGGAACCTAGATTCTCAGAAGGAAAAGCTTCTGATGACTCAGAAAGAGAACCTTCTGTGTCTCCTTCTCAGAACCCTACTCCTAAAGGGATCAGAGGTTCAAGAGACTTGAAGAACGTCTCTCAGAATGAAGTCTTGGGCAATCCAGACAGTGGCGTAAGAACCAGAAGGAACTATACAAATCTTGCTATGGTCTCTGAACTTGAACCAGATTCCATAGAAGAGCGTTAGATGATCCAAGGAAGTGGGAACACGCGCACTGTGCAGTTCTGAAAAGTTCCTCATTTTGCGCTGACTGTAGCAGGGAGCCGTTCTGAAAAGGACACAGCCACATAAGCAAAGTGAAAGCTTCTAATTTCACGGCTCTTTGATGCCTATATATATGAGTTCAATTCCAGAGCAATGTGACGAAACTCTTGCGCAAAAACTCCTGATTAAACGTGCAAAACTCTGTTGAATTGAAAATCATTTTGCGAAAACTTAGAACTTTCTCAGAAAGACAATTTTTACGAAATTGTTCTTCTAACTTTGCAAAATTTCTAGTTCTGAATTGGTGTAAATTCTTACATTTGTAAGTTAAATCTAGAAGTCTACTAAGGATCAAATTAAGTTTGTAACTTAATCTTAGTAGTTAGTTTACGAAGCAAAAACTACTTTCTGAAAAACGCTAAGTCCTTCTTTGTGTGAAGCAGGTTTAAGTCCTCTGGTGTTTGAGGCAAAGTTCAAAGTCCTTTTATTAAGGCAAGGAAGTCCTCTGTTGTGAGGCAAGGAAGTCCTTAAGTGTTTAAGGCAAGGAAGTCCTCTAGTGTGAGCAAGAAATCCACTTCGGGTTGTGAAGTGGTGGAAGTCCTTTACTTGGTAAATGCAGTGTTGTCTGAGAAGCACATTAAGAAGAATATCTAAGAACTCTCAACTGAAGGTTGAGGACTGGAGTAGGTTGTTATAACCGAACCAGTATAAAATTCTTTGTGTTAAGCTTTCTCCCTTGCTTTTTACTTGCATAAATCTTTGAGAAAAACTCTACACGATTCTAATTGAAGGTCTCGTGAAAACCTTATTAATCAAAATCAGAAGCTTTTAAGAAACTCAAACCTTAAGTCATTTTCTTAAAATCTCTCAAAAAGGAACTTTCTCAGAAGACTAAGTTCTCAGAAACTTAATCTTCTCAGAAAGCATTTTTCGCTGCAAACTCTTAATCCTACCTTCTCAGTAAAAACAGCTTTCTAAGTCAAAGTTTTAACAAGCAATTTTTAAAACTTGCACGATTCAACCCCCCCTTCTCATGCACACATACGCTTTCAAGGATGATGTAATGAGCCTATTTTGGTCCTAATTAAGTGTATTGAGCTTCATTAGTTCATACTTTGGTCAATTGTTCCATTTTAGTCACTAGGAAGGTTTACATAACCAAAGGATGATGTAATGAGTCAATTTTGGTCCTAATTGAGTGTGTTGAGCTTCATTAGGTCATACTTTGGTCAATTGTTCCATTTTAGTCACTAGGATGGTTAGATAACCAAAGGATGATGTAATGAGCCTATTTTGGTCCTAATTGAGTGAATTGAGCTTCATTAGGTCATACTTTGGTCAATTGTTCCATTTTAGTCACTAGGATGGTGTAGATAACCATAGGATGATGCAATGAGTCTATTTTGGTCCTAATTAAGTGTATTGAGCTTCATTAGGTCATACTTTGGTCAGTTGTTCCATTTTAGTCACTAGGATGGTGTAGATAACCATAGGATGATGCAATGAGTCTATTTTGGTCCTAATTGAGTGTGTTGAGCTTCATTAGGTCATACTTTGGTCAATTGTTCCATTTTAGTCACTAGGATGGTTAGATAACCAAAGGATGATGTAATGAGCCTATTTTGGTCCTAATTGAGTGAATTGAGCTTCATTAGGTCATACTTTGGTCAATTGTTCCATTTTAGCAACTAGGAAGGTTTAGATAACCAAAGGATGATGTAATGAGCCTATTTTGGTCCTAATTGAGTGTATTGAGCTTCATTAGGTCATACTTTGGTCAGTTGTTCCATTTTAGTCACTAGGATGGTGTAGATAACCATAGGATGATGCAATGAGTCTATTTTGGTCCTAATTAAGTGTATTGAGCTTCTTTAGGTCATACTTTGGTCAATTGTTCCATTTTAGTCACTAGGAAGGTTTAGATAACCAAAGGATGATGTAATGAGCCTATTTTGGTCCTAATTGAGTGTATTGAGCTTCATTAGTTCATACTTTGGTCAATTGTTCCATTTTAGTCACTAGGAAGGTTAAGATAACTAAAGGATGATGTAATGAGCCTATTTTGGTCCTAATTGAGTGTATTCAGCTTCATTAGGTCATACTTTGGTCAATTGTTCCATTTAAGTCACTAGGAAGGTTTAGTTAACAAAAGGATGATGTAATGAGTCTATTTTGGTCCTAATTGAGTATTGAGCTTCATTAGGTCATACTTTGGTCAATTGTTCCATTTTAGTCACTAGGAAGGTTTTGATAACCAAAGGATGATGTAATGAGCCTAATTTCGTCCTAATTGAGTGTATTGATCTTCATTAGGTCATACTTTTGTCAATTGTTCCATTTTAGTCACTAGGATGGTGTAGATAACCAAAGGATGATGTAATGAGCCTATTATGGTTCTAGTTGAGTGTATTGACCCTCATTAGGTCATACTTTGGTCAACTGTTCCATTTTAGTCACTAGGAAGGTTTAGATAACCAAAGGATGATGTAATGAGCCTATTATGGTCCTAATTGAGTGTATTGAGCTTCATTAGGGCATACTTTGGTCAATTGTTCCATTTAGTCGCTAGGAAGGTTTAGATAACCACAGGATGATGTAATGAGCCTATTATGGTCCTAATTGAGTGTAATAAGCTTCATTTGGTCTTAGTTTGGTAAATGACTCCATTTTAGTCACTAGGAAGGTTAGTTCACCAAAGGATGATGTAATGAGTCAATTTTCCTAATTGAGTGTGTTGAGCTTCATTAGGTCATACTTTGGTCAATTGTTCCATTTTAGTCACTAGGATGGTTAGATAACCAAAGGATGATGTAATGAGCCTATTTTGGTCCTAATTGAGTGAATTGAGCTTCATTAGGTCATACTTTGGTCAATTGTTCCTTTTTAGCAACTAGGAAGGTTTAGATAACCAAAGATGATGTAATGAGCCTATTTTGGTCCTAATTGAGTGTATTGAGCTTCATTAGGTCGTACTTTGGTCAGTTGTTCCATTTTAGTCACTAGGATGGTGTAGATAACCATAGGATGATGCAATGAGTCTATTTTGGTCCTAATTAAGTGTATTGAGCTTCTTTAGGTCATACTTTGGTCAATTGTTCCATTTTAGTCACTAGGAAGGTTTAGATAACCAAAGGATGATGTAATGAGCCTATTTTGGTCCTAATTGAGTGTATTGAGCTTCATTAGGGCATACTTTGGTCAATTGTTCCATTTTAGTCGCTAGGAAGGTTTAGATAACCACAGGATGATGTAATGAGCCTATTATGGTCCTAATTGAGTGTAATGAGCATCATTTGGTCTTAGTTTGGTAAATTACTCCATTTTAGTCACTAGGAAGGTTTAGTTAACCAAAGGATGATGTAATGAGCCGATTTTGGTCCTAATTGAGTGTATTGAGCTTCATTAGGTCATACTTTGGTCAACTGTTCCACTTTAGCTACTAGGAAGGTTTACATAACCAAAGGATGATGTAATGAGTCAATTTTGGTCCTAATTGACTGTGTTGAGCTTCATTAGGTCATACTTTGGTCAATTGTTCCATTTTAGTCACTAGGATGGTTAGATAACCAAAGGATGATGTAATGAGCCTATTTTGGTCCTAATTGAGTGAATTGAGCTTCATTAGGTCATACTTTGGTCAATTGTTCCATTTTAGCAACTAGGAAGGTTTAGATAACCAAAGGATGATGTAATGAGCCTATTTTGGTCCTCATTTGAGTGTATTGAGCCTCATTAGGTCATACTTTGGTCAGTTGTTCCATTTTAGTCACTAGGATGGTGTAGATAACCATAGGATGATGCAATGAGTCTATTTTGGTCCTAATTAAGTGTATTGAGCTTCTTTAGGTCATACTTTGGTCAATTGTTCCATTTTAGTCACTAGGAAGGTTTAGATAACCAAAGGATGATGTAATGAGCCTATTTTGGTCCTAAATGAGTGTATTGAACTTCATTAGGTCATATTTTGGTCAATTGAACCATTTTAGTCACTAGGAAGGTTTAGATAACCAAAGGATGATGTAATGAGCCTATTTGGTCCCAATTGAGTGTATTGAGCTTCATTAGTTCATACTTTGGTCAATTGTTCCATTTTAGTCACTAGGAAGGTTAAGATAACCAAAGGATGATGTAATGAGCCTATTTTGGTCCTAATTGAGTGTATTGAGCTTCATTAGTTCATACTTTGGTCAATTGTTCCATTTAGTCACTAGGAAGGTTAAGATAACCAAAGGATGATGTAATGAGCCTATTTTGGTCCTAATTGAGTGTATTCAGCTTCATTAGGTCATACTTTGGTCAATTGTTCCATTTAAGTCACTAGGAAGGTTTAGTTAACAAAAGGATGATGTAATGAGTCTATTTTGGTCCTAATTGAGAGTATTGAGCTTCATTAGGTCATACTTTGGTCAATTGTTCCATTTTAGTCACTAGGAAGG
>RYYW01000210.1:85847-105735 GCA_013621005.1 Aeschynomene evenia | reverse complement strand
CACCCCTTGAGGTCCATACATTTCATCTATGCATTTTAAGGGATTTTGCTTGGCTTGTGTGTTGTGCCCCCTTGATATTGGAATGCTTGGTTGTTGGAAACTCTTGCCACTTTACTTGCTTTCATAGTCTTGAGCCAAAGCACTTTTGGATCATTCATTGAAATTCAAGTAACACCTCTTCATTTCCCTCTTTCTCATTAGGCGGTTAACTTTTGATTCTTAGTCTTGCATGAGGACAGGCAAGGGCTAAGTGTGGGGGAATTTGATGTAGCATTATTTGTATTGATTAATTCCCTCTTTTGCATGTAATTTACCACTTTTGAGATGAATGAACTACTTTTGTATCATATTAGGCATTTGGTATTTAATTGGAACTTTGTGCATTTTTCCAGCATTTTATGCTTTGTGACACTATTCTGTAATTTGCCTATAACTTGAGTTCTAGAAATTGTAATTTTGTGTTCTTTGTCTTGTTGGAAAGAGTAGACACAGGTCTACAACTTTGATGAAGAACTCGAAAGCTGATTCAGATCATAGGGATTCCAAATTGGAGGTTCAAGTTTAGTCAATCTTGCTGCAGAATTCTGGACAGCAATCCTGGGCAGCAAGTGTTGCAGAAGCCATAGCTCGAGCTACAGATTTTGAAAGGACTTCATTTCAGTTGCATTGTAAAGCTAAGACACAAGGCTTCATTTAATATTCAGAGCTCGAAAGCAATTGAAGTCTATAAGAAGCTCAAAAGTTGACTCAAAGTTGATGCAGCAATTGTGACAGCAATCTGGACCAGCACTCAGTAATTTGCCTATATCTTGAGATATACTCACTGGAATTGGATGATCTTGGTGGCTATGGAAAGCTGAGACATAGAGCCACAACTTTGCGTTAGGGCGTGAGGGCAAAAAGATCCATTAGAGGCTTGAGAAATTGGCTGCAATATTTCGGGCAGAAACTTAGTTTTGCTGAGTTACCTTAAGTGTCACAATTTTGTGCATTGTCCATTATACCCTTGCCTTATGTGTTGTAATTATTTAGTCTATGGGCTTTTTAGAAATTTCCACTTGCTTTTGTGTCTATTTAAGTCCTAGATCAGATTTGGAGGGAACACTTTACATTCATATTTTACAATTAAAGTTTTAGAATTAGAGATATTTTACATTTTCTCTCTAGCTCTTCTCCATTTTCGTTTTTCTTTTATTCTCCATTTCTTCTTGCTGATTTCTCCATGATCATGGAGAACTAAACTCATAGCTAGCTTGAGGATGGAGGATTGTAAAAGATGATGAGATTTGCAATGTGATTGAGGTATTTCTTTCATGATTCTTAAAGGAATTCAAATTCTCTCTTCTCATCTCTTCTTGATTCATGATTCAAGGATTATGAAGATTTTTTCTAATTCTTGAATTATGAATCCATTTGATTGATAATTCTAGATTTCTGAATTGTTGATCAATAATTTTAAGTTGAGAGAATACCTAGATCTAGAGATTTCTGATTTAGGAAATTGAATTGTAGAGCTTCAATCTTAATATCTTGAGTTAGGTTTTGAGATTTCAGATTTAATTCAAGAGTATTAAGATGAATGTATGAAGATTTTCATAAGAAATTAGGTTTGGTTTCAGATTTGATTCAGATGTAGAATTCAATTGCAATTCTTGAAAGAATCATTGAAAGAGTGATGAATCAATGATATAGATTTTACAATCCAAATTCCTAAAGCTAGTATTCTACCTATTTGATTTTATTCCTCATTGAATTTTCTGATTTGTTTCATTACATGTTCAAAATCCCCAAACCTAACTCATCTTTGCATAATGACTTTTCACTTATTGAGGGTATGTTTGGGTAAGCTGAAAAATTAAACTTATTTCGATAATCGCTTATTTATACAATCGCTTTTTATATAATTGCTTATTTAAGGATAAATTTATGTTTGGATAGTTTAGCTGAAAAGTAACTTTAAGTTAATCTATGATGTTTGGATTGATAAAAAATAATCGCTTTTTGTGACAAATTGGTAATATTAATATTGTATATTTAACAAAACAGCTTTTTTTCCAAAAATAAATGCTCAACTTTGAGCTTAAATTTTTTCACCAAAAACAACTTTTTCCTTCTTAAAAAACAGCTTTAATTATTTATCTTAACTACCCAAACATCTTGCTTTTTTTCAAAACAGCTTTCTTAAAAAATTTAAGTTGTTTTTGTTACTTCCCAAACATGCACTGAATTCCTTGGGAAAATGACCTAGGTTTTCCACTTCTCTACAAGTTACCTAGTTTTAATTTGATTCAATTCGGCAATTGATCACCCTTCTAAGAGAAATCCAAGTGATTCTCTTAAAGATATGAAAGGTTTTAATGATAACAATATAAGCTATAGCGATAAAAATTTTACTTAAGAATGTGCTAACATGTGCGCTAAGTAGTGTTCTCAGAAAAGATTACATGAGTTTCATTCATATGTGAAAGACTAAAATCAACATCTAGTAACCTCAAGTCTAAAGATAAAATCAAAGCTCAGAAGGCATTAGAAAGGGTGTCTAAGAAGCATGAAGGTGAAAATTTTGTTTTTGAGAAAGAAACAAAGTCTTCTCAGAAGACTATACATACTTTGTTTCTCGGAAGGATGTTCCCTCAGAAAGGTTCGTCTCAGAAGTCCGTACATCTCTCAAAAAGATGGGTTCTGAAACAACCAAGTCTCATCACTCAAAGGAATTGAAACCAAATCGGAAAGCTCAAAACAATAAGCAAACAACAAGCTGAACACATTGGAACTTGTGCACTGTGCACCTCTGAAAAGTTTCAGGATTTCCGCTAACTACAGCAGGTATCCGTTCTGAAACTTCCAAGAGAGAGACACTATGCCACATCAGCGCTGAAAGCTCAAATTTCGTGGGATTAAAGCTCTATTAATAGAAGATCAATTGCAGAATCCACTGATGACTTTAACACGAGAAAAATCTGAATCAAAGTGCTGAAACTCTGCTGAATTGAAATCTCATTTGCAAAAACTTTGAACTTTCTCAAAAAGACTTCTCAAGTTTGAGTTGTTCTTAAATTTGTAAAAATCTTCTAGCATTGTATTGGTTTAAATTCTTACATCTGTAAGTTAAATGTAGAAGTCTGCTAAGGTATATTTAAGTTGTGTCTTAAATCTTAGTAGTGTTTTTCAAACAAAATTCTCTTTGTAAAAACACTAAGTCCTTCATTGTGTGAAGGCAAGTTAAGTCGTCAGGTTAGAGGCAAAGGAAAGTCCTTGTGTGTTTGAGGCAAGTTAAAGTCCTTTAGTGTTAAAGGCAAGGAAAGTCCTCTAGTGTTTGAAGCAAGTGAAGTCCTCGTGTTGAGGCAAGAAAATCCATTTCGGTTGTGAAGTGGTGAAAAGTCTTTTACGATGTTAAAGGAAGTTGTTGTCTGAGAAGGCACGATAAGAAGAATATTTAAGGAAACTCTCAACTGGAGGTTGAGGACTGGAGTAGGTCGTGTTGGTATATGCCCTAGAGGGCTAATCATAGTTGCATTTTATTATGATATTGTGACATTTGATCTTGGAATCTACCCAATTTCTATTCGATCAGTACGATTTCGTCTTCAACAACAACAAATTTTCAATCACAACATTCCACAGCTTCAAGAAGCAGAGGCTCGCGCAATTGGAGAAGGAGAAAGTTGCTGGTGTGGAAGATGATGCTACTGAAGGAGCTGAAGCTGAGAAAGTCAACAAGACTTCTAAGAAGGTGACTATACCTTCTGAGATGGAAGCTACTCCAAACAAGGAGGAAAAGGGGAAGAGGAAAGATGTTGAGTCCTAGGAGAGCCGAAAGAAAAAGAAGGTCGCTGATACTCCTCAACGTATCACGCGAAGCAAGGCTTCTAAGGAACAGCCACCATCTCCACCTCAGAAACAAAAGAAAGTAAGGGATGTAGTCCATTACGAAACAAACACCGATGACTCAGAAGAGATGGTGACACACCATGTGTCTTCTCTGAAGAGGAAGCCAAGGCAGCCACCACATCCTCAACCACCAAAGAAGAAACGCACAACTAGGAGACGCAAGATGGTAACTCCTACCATTCTCACTCTCCTACCCCTCTGTCAAAGAAGAAGACCATCTTCATGATGTTGGACCTAAAGTGGAGGAGAAACATTAAGAGGAAGAGGTAGAAAAGCAAGCAAGCCCTGAAAAGGATGCTGGTTCTGAGGCAGCAAACGAAGAAGAACTAGAACCCTCCCACCATTCTTCACCATCTGGAGAGCCCTCTCAAATTTTGGATGAAGATAGAGGAGCTGAAGAAACAACCTCTCCAACTTCTGGGAACGTGAGCACTCAGATCTTGCCCACTAAACCATCTCTAAGAGGTGCTTCTGAGATAGTTCTCTCAGAACCAACTGCTTCTGAGGCATCTACTATTTTAATGATAACAAGTCTTATTAGTAAGATAAAGATTTTGATTAATATTGAACTAATGTGTGTGCTAGTGTTGCTCAGAAAGCTTAAATATGAGAATGAAAATAAAATTGAGACTTAGAAGGTGCATTGAAAGCCTCAAATATGCAAGACAAATCGAAAAGCTTAGAAGCACATTAAAGCTGCCTCAGAAGCTAGGCAGGAATGCAACCCTCAAGAAAAGAACAAAATCTTCTTAGAAGCCTCTCAGAAGGCAGTAAGAGATTTTTATTCTCAGAAGGAAACATCTTCTCAGAAGGCTACCTTTAATCAGAAGGCAACCTACTCAGAAGGTTGGACTCACTCAGAAGACTCTCTGAAGAGGTTCAAGTCTCGAAATTCAAGTCAAGAGATCAATTTCATCAAGTTTAGAAGGCTAAAGCAAGCTTTTAGGGGAATATGCATTGTGAACTCTCTAAAAAAAACCCCTAAAATGCACTAACTTATTGCAGGGAGCCGTTCTGAGAGAAGATGAGTCAGCAACAAGCCACATCAGCTCGAAAAATCGTTCAGATTACAAGGGATTCAACAATCATAAATAGAAGATCAATGCAGAAGTTGAGTACGAGAATCTGGATTGAGAAAACGTGTTAAAACTCTGTCGAACTTAAATCTCATTGTAAACTTAGAAAGTTTTTCTCAGAAACCTTCTCAGAACTTGAGAAGTGTAAAAACTTGTAAAATCTTCTAGAGTTGTAATAGTTTTATTCTTGCTCTAAGTAAGTTATCTTCTAGGAGTCTATCAAGATTTAATCTTAGATGTGTCTAAGTACTTGATAGTGTTTCGAAAAGAAATTTTTCAAACTCAAATCATTTGTATAAGTCCTTTAGTTGAAGGAAAGAAAAGTCCTCGAGTTGTGAGGCATTAAGACCTTTGGTTGTAAAGGCAAATAAAAGTCCTCAAGTGTTAGAGGCAGATCAAGTCCTTAGAAGTTGTCTAAGGCAGAGAAGCCCCCTCGAGTGTGAGGCAACAAAAAATCCTTTACAAGTTGTAAATGTGGTGTTGATTTAGAAGGCATATTAAGAAGAATATCTAAGGAACTCTCAACAAAGGTTGAGGACTGGAGTATGTTAAGGATTAACCGAATCAATATAAAAACTCTTATTTGTGATTCTTTTATCCCTTAAATTCTTTTAGCATTATACTTCCTCGAGAAAGCAATCTTCAAAAAAAACTTTGCCAAGATATAATCTCTTAATCTAAGTAAGCAAGACATTTCTTAAATGCTTCTAAAAAATTTAATAACTTCCTTACTTAGAGAGAAAGCTTTCTCAGAAAATTGACTTAAAGGTTCTCAGAATCTTAAGTTCTAAGAAACACTTCTGCTGCTACTTAGAAGGATTTGCTTCTAAGTGTGTTTTCTAAGAAAGAATTTTGAAAAAGATTTAACAAAACACGATTCAACCCTCCATTCTCGTGCAAACAGACACCTTCAATTGTTTGACATATACCTCCTTAGAAGATACTCATTCAATGAGGTTGAATTCACATCTATTTGATAGAGTTTGAAGCCTTGTGGTGCAAATATAATGTTTCGCCGTAGTCGATCCCTTCTTGTTGGTTGTATGCTTGAGCTACCAGCCATGCCTTATTTCTCATCACTTGGCCTTTCTCATCAAGTTTGTATATGAAAACCCACTTGGTACCAATGATAAGTTTGCCTTTTCTTTTTGGCTTTCTCATAAGAGATGTTGAGTTGCTCAAATTCATCTTCTAAGTCAGCAACCTTCTGAGGCAAATCCTTACTAAGTTCTTTGAACTTAATATGGATGTCTCTTCAACACATTTGCTCCTCTTGTTATAGACTCTATATAGGCTTTAGAGACAGAGGAATATCCTAGGAATACTCCATCATCGGATTTAGGATCAAAACTTAGCTAGTTTGTCCTTTGTGTTGAGTATAAAGCAAGAAGAACCAAAAACATGAAAATACGATATGTTGGGTATTTTGTTCTTCCAAAGCTCGTAAGGTGTTTTATTCATAATTGGTCTCAGAAAGACTCGATTCTGGATATAGCATGAGGTGTTTACAGCCTCAACCCAAAAACCTTTTGAAAGACCACTTTCTAAGAGCATTGTTCTTGCCATCTCTTGAAGGCTTCGATTCTTTCTCTCAGCCACTCCATTTTGTTGAGGAGTTCTGGGAGAAGAGAATTCATGAGCAATGCCCAGATTTTCACAAAGTTTTTCAAAGCATGATTCTCAAATTCACCTCCATGATCAGATCGTATGGTGTGAATGTGAGAGTCCTTTTCATTTAAAACTCTTTTTGCAAAAGCTTTGAATTTTTCAAATGTTTCTTCCTTAGAAGCTAGAAAGAATACCCATGTGAATCTAGAATAATCATCCACTTATGACAAGACCATAGCGTTTTCTAGAAATGGAAGCCGTTCTAGTTGGTCCAAAGAGATCCATGTGAAGAAGCTCAAGTGGTTTCTGAGTAGAGATTCCACTTTTGCTTGGAAATGAGGCTTTGGTTTGTTTTCCCTTTTCATAGAAGTCGCAAGTTGCATCCTTCTGATACTTGATGTTGGGAAGGCCCTTTACAAGTCCTTTTTGAGAGAGCTCAGAAAGTAGCTTCATATGGGCGTGATCAAGTTTCTTATGCCAAAGCCACTTGTTTCTTGGACAGAGACAAGACACTTCACATTTTGATCCTTTAGATCATCTAGATGGATAACATAGATGTTACCAACTCGTTTTCCTTCTAGAACGATCTTGCGTTAGTGAGATTAATCACATGGCAATATTTGGCATGAAACTCAACCTTTAAGCCTTTGTCACATAATTGACTAATGCTTAATAGATTGTGTGTCAAGCCATCACTAAAAGTACATATGAGATTTGGTGAGAAGAATCCTTACCAACATCTCCTATGGCAGTGACTTTCCCTTTGGCACCATCACTGAATCGCACCGTTCCTCTTTTCTTAGGTTGAAGGTTTCTGAACCAGTGCTTGCTTCCAGTCATGTGCCTCGAGCAGCCACTGTCTAAGTACCACTGCTCATCTTGGTGGTGGAGCAGTGCTTGTTGATGCACCTGCAGACACAAATTTCACTGGTTTAGGTACCCATGCTTTGTTGGGTCCTTGCTTGTTAGCTTTCTTTGCCTTTTGTCTTCTTTTCTTAGAGGGATTGTGGTTCTGAGACTCAGAAACTTTTCCTTTGCCCTTTTCAGAAGCCTTCGCTTTCTGAGAAGCCTTATCCTTCTGAGAAGGACTTGTCTTCTGAGAAGACTTAGCCTTCTGAGAGTTCTTAACCTTCTTAGCCCTTTTGGGCATAGAAGTGTTTCCTTTACTAAGCATAGGGCAAGTCTCAGATCCATGTCCATCTTTGAAACATGAGATGCACATGCAATGTGATTTAGTTAGAGATGGATCAAGGTCGTTGGGTTCGAAAATCTCTTAATATCCGAGTCCTCTTTTATCTTTGTAAGGTCTTTGACCTCCAAGTAAAAGAGTCATCATTTTCCCACCATCAACCATCTTAACTAGATCAGAAGTGAGAAGCTCATTTGTCTTTTGTAATTCTATTAAGGCTAATTCAGCCTTTTCAACAGTTACAGAAGATATTGTTTCTAAAGCTTGATAGAGATTGTGACTTTCAAGATATCTGTTTTTAAAATCATCTCTTTCAAGTTTTAGGTTCTCAACTTCTTGAATTAGTCTAGCATTTTCAGCTTCTAGATGTTGTTTTTTTTCTTTAAGCTGCTGAAACTGTTAGCTAATTCATTTGAGTCTCTCAGAAGCTCTTCATAGAGTTCTGAGACCTCATATGTGAATATGAAAGAGGGACATAACATGGTCAACGAACGTGTTTGGTGGTTGGCCGTGACGGAAACCTAATAAAGGTGTAAGGGTCCAACTTAAAGAGGTAAAAACTTCCCTAAGGATAATCCCTTTGAGGCTGTTAAAGATGTCGAAGTGAAAACACTCTTGTTTATTGAAAACGTTCTGCAAAACTTTCTTTTGAAAACATGAGCGGAAAACAAGTCTGGAAACAGACCTTTAGTTCGCATGTAAAACTCTTTTCAAAAATACTTTTCTCTTCGTTTTGTAAACAAAACAAGGGTGTGATTATCACACAGGAAAACATATGGAGGTCAAGATCAACCAGAGATGAGCAACCATACGTGGTTAACTAGCCAAGGCAGTCGACTTTTAACTAAGGTCGACTATCCTTAACCCACCTCAACTAGACCTTAACAAACTACAAGTAGCTCGGCTTCAGGCCTAGACATACATCACACAATTCCCACCGTACTCTCGTACTAAATGGGTTCCAAACAATGATGATTAAGGCTAGTCATCACCATAACAGACAAGATCAAACTGCATATAAGCCACATACTCAAAACAAAAGGCTTACCCCTAACATGATTGTCTGACCGCTCTGCACCCTCTGCACTGACAGTGAAAACTCGTCCCTGATGTTGTGGCCTAGAGGAAGATTTTTGCAGACCTTTGCATTCTATGGCTAGGTGACCCGGCTTACCGCAACGATAACAAACGTTATTCCCAAAGAGACACTCTCCGATGTGGCCCTTGCAACAAGTGGCACATCGTGGTGGGGCGAGCAACGCCGGGGTGCCGCCGGTGCTGGGCGTTGCTGTTGCTGTGGTCGAGGCTGAGACTGGTCCTAGGTGGCTGGCCATATGGCTGAAAGCGAGCAGGGGCGGGGTGGCTGGTCTGCTGAGGTGCCGCACCCCTCCTCTGAGCCTCGACCCTCTGTGGAGCCACTGGACGGCTCGTCTCCTCTACTATCCTGCAGGTGTCCACCATATCACTGTAGTCTTTAATCTTCATATGCTTCACCATCCTCTTGATGTCTTGGTTAAGCCCAGGACAGAACTTCATGCACTTCCAGCTCTCCTTTGGGTTTTCCTGGTAGATCTCTGAAAACCGAATGAGTTCCTCGAACTTGGCGACGTACTCAGGGATAGTCATGGTGCCCTGGCGGAGATCAAGGAACTCCATTTCCTTATCTTGGCGAACAGTCTCAGGGAAGTACTTCTCATAGAACATGTCCTTAAACATGTCCCATGTGATAGCTACACCCACCGCATCAGAAGCGCGACGAGCATCGTTCCACCAGGAACGTGCCTCCATCTGCAGCATGAAGGTGGCCAGCTGCGTCTTCTGCACCTCTGTGCACTGGACCACTGTAAAGATGTCCTCGATACCCCTCAGCCAATTCTCGGCTATTGAAGGATCCGTAGTGCCAAAAAAAGGAGAGGATTGGCCCTCTTGAAGTCAGCGAAGTAGGAGCTGCCATTACCCGCAGGTGGCGCGGTCGGCTGAGTAGTGTGCTGCCGGGTCATGTGGTCTACCATCCTGTTCATAGCTAGTGCCATCTCCATGAATGCTTCTGACGAAACCCCGCTTCCTTGCCCATTCTCCTCATGGTCGTCAGCTTCGTCCCTATTACGTCTGCTTGGTGCCATGTCCCTTTGCACACAAAACAATGAACATCGAGTTGATCAGGCTCCATATCAATGCTAAGTATGCACAATTACTCTGACAGTCTAGCAAAACGATCATGCACCTCAACACATAACTAAGACACATAAGAGGTTATATGCATGACATAACTACCGTACATGCCATAATAGCATAACAGGTCCATTACCCCAAGCCTTGTAGGATAGACCTTCTCTGATACCAAAATGTAACACCCTACTAGATAGCCCTTAATGCTTAAGTCATGTTAGGCCATTTCATAAGGGTTACCTCCTGTTATCATGTTTTATCTTTATATTTAAAATACGTATACGCGGAAAATACATGGGAGAATTTTTCGTAAATCATTCGCGGAATATAAACATAAGGGTCTTGCGTATAATATAGCGATAATATATAGAACACATAATATGGTCTGGATAATACCTCATTAAATAAATGAAATAAACAAACATAATCTCCCCAAGCATACAACCAAGAAAGTAAATAGTATTAGGTGTTATCTGTAACACCCTACTAGATAGCCCTTAACGCTTAAGTCATTTTAGGCTATTTCATAAGGGTTACCTCCTGTTATCATGTTTTATCTTTATATTTAAAATATAATACGCGGAAAATAGGCGGGAGTAGATTTTCCGTAAACATTCGCGGTGTAGAAAATAAGGGCTTTGCGCATATGATAAGCGATAATATAAGCGGTACAAACATCTACTGAAAATACCTCATCATATATAAATAACTCTCATCAAGTAACAAACATGAAATTGTAAGCTCCAGAACCCTTCTGAGAGAATTAGGCATAATTCTCTTAGAACAATGAAAGTTTTAATGATAACAAGGTAAGCCATAAGTATAAAATTTTACTTAAGGTTTTGCTAATATGTGCGCTAAGTGTCTCAGAGAGCTTTAAATTATTGCAATACCATGAGCAAAGACCAAGACAAAACATCAAGTAGCCTCGAGATCAATTGATAAAATCATAGCGCCAAAAGATATCAGAAAGGATGTCTCAGAAGCGCAGAAGGTGAAAACATGTTCTGAGGAAAGAACACTGTCGCCTCAGAAGGGTCTCAGAAGGCCTTGCGACTAGTAGTTCTCAGAAGGGTCCTCCCTCAGAAGGTTCGCCTCAGAAGTCCGTACAACTCTCAGAAAGTTGGACTCAGAAGCAACCAAGTGTCTAGACTCAAGGGATCGCAAGCAGTCTCAGAAAGCTCGCTACAACTAGCCAAGGAAGTGGAACACGCGCAATGTGCAGTTCTGAAAAGTTCCTCATTTCGCGCTGACTGTAGCAGGGAGTCGTTCTGAAAAGGACACAGCCACATAAGCAAAGTGAAAAGCTTCTAATTTCGCGGCTCTTTAATGCCTATATATATGAGTTCAATTCCAGAGCAATGTGACGAAACTCTTGCGCTAAAAATCTTGATTGAACGTGCCAAAACTCTGTTGAATTGAAAATCATTTTGCGAAAACTTAGAACTTTCTCAGAAAGACAATTTTTACAAAATTGTTCTTCTAACTTTGCAAAATCTTCTAGTTCTGAATTAGTGTAAATTCTTACATTTGTAAGTTAAATCTAGAAGTCTACTAAGGGTCAAATTAAGTCTGTAACTTAATCTTAGTAGTTGGTTTTCGAAGCAAAAACAATTTTCCGAAAAATGCTAAGTCCTTCGTTGTTTGAAGGCAGTTTTAAGTCCTCTAGTGTTTGAGGCAAAGTTCAAAGTCCTTAATTGTTTAAGTCAAAGAAGTCCTTAATTGTTTAAGGCAAAGAAGTCCTCTAGTGTTGGAGGCAAGGAAGTCCTCTAGTGTGAGGCAAGGAAATCCACTTCGGGTTGTGAAGTGGTGGAAGTCCTTTACTTGGTAAAGGCAATGTTGTTTGGGAAGGCACATTAAGAAGAATATCTAAGAACTCTCAACTGAAGGTTGAGGACTGGAGTAGGTTGGTTATAACCGAACCAGTATAAAATTCTTTGTGTTAAGCTTTCTCCCTTGCTCTTTACTTGCATAACTCGTTGAGAAAAACTCTACCACGATTCTAATTAAGAAGTCTCGTGAAAACCTTATTAATCAATGTCAGAAAGCTTTTAAGAAAATCTAACTTTAAGTCATTTTCTTAAAATTCCTCAGAAAGGAACTTTCTCAGAAAGACTAAGTTCTCAGAAACTTAACCTTCTCAGAAAGCAATTTCCGCTGCAACCTCTTAAATCTACCTTCTGAGTAAAAACAGCTCTCTAAGTAAACGTTTTAAGAAGTAATTTATAAAAACTTGCACGATTCAACCCCCCCCCTTCTCGTGCACACATACACTTTCAATTGGCATTAGAGCTCGGTCCTTAAGGGGTTGAGCACTTAGCAGTGTCAAGGAAAAAGATCCACGAAGGGAAATATGAATTCACCAGCTGCATTCATATCAGATGGGGCTTCAATAAACAGACCTCCGATGTTTCTCGGAGACAGCTTCGACTACTGGCGTGACAGGATGACGCTATTCATCAAGCACACCAGTCTGGATTTATGGGATAGGATCGAGAGTGGAGACTATCAGCCTCTGCAGACAATTACAGAGGATGTTGTAGTTGCAACAGACGCTGAGCCAGGAGTGGCACCTCCAGCACTCAGAACCTATACAAGACGAGTCCCTAAGGACGAATGGACTCAAGAGATGAAGGAGAAGATACAACTCAACTTCAAAGCTAAATACATTCTTCTCTGCGCCTTGCCCAAGGTAGAATACGACAAGATTGTGTCGTGTGACACCGCTCAAGAAATTTGGGAGAGATTACACATGCTGCATGAAGGAAATGATGAAGTCAAGGAAACCAAGGTATCAATGCTCGTACATAAGTACGAGTCCTTCTGCATGCAACCTGAGGAAACCATTGACAACATGTCAATAAGGTTTCTCCACATCATAAATCAGCTAAAGGTCTTGGGAAAGACCTACTCCAACGCTGAGATGGTGAGGAAAATTCTCAGAAGCCTCTCTGCCAAGTGGCGCCCAAAGGTGACAGCGATCCAAGAAGCAAAGGATCTAAATCAGCTAGGTTTAGATGTATTGTTTGGCTCACTCAGAACTCATGAGATTGAGCTTGAAGGACTTCTTGGAGGACCATCTTCATCCTCAAGACCTCAGAAAGCTCTGGCTTTGAAAAGTCAGATCAAAAAGACTTCAAAAGCCCTAAAGGCTGAAGAAATATCTGAGTCTGAAAACGATCAAAACTCAGACTCCGATGAAGATGACATCTCTCTTTTAGTAAGGAAAATGAAGAAAGCTTGGAAGAGAAGACCAAGCAAAGACAAAGAGATCACCCCTAGAAAAGGAAAGTCAAAGTCTTCTGATACCACATGTTTCGGCTGTGGAGAAAAGGGCCACTTCAGAACAGAGTGCCCTCAGAACAAGGGAAAGAAGAAGTTCATTCCCAAGAAGAAGAAGAAGGCAATGGCTGCTACATGGAGTGACTCAGAAGAGGAAGGCTCTGAGTCAGCAAGTGAAGAGGAAGCTAATGTCTGCTTCATGGCCGGTACTGACTATATTCTGGAAACAGAATCTGAGTCAGAAGAGGTACCAAACTCTCCTCCTCTCTCATACTCATACAATGAGATCTCAGAACTCTATGAAGAGCTTCTGAGAGACTCAAACGAATTAGCTAACAATTTCAGCAAACTAAGGAAGTCATTCAAACACTTAGATGCTGAAAATGCTAGACTAATTCAAGAAGTAGAGAACCTAAGGCTTGAAAGAGATGACTTTAAAAATAGATACCTTGAAGGTCACAACCTCTATCAAGCTTTAGAAACAATGTCTTCTGTAACTGTTGAAAAAGCCGAACTGGCTTTGATAGAATTACAAAAGACAAATGAGCTTCTCACTTCTGACTTAGTTAAGATGGTCAAGGGTGAAAAAATGATGACACTCTTGCTTGGAGGTCAAAGACCTTACAAGGATAAGAGTGGACTTGGTTATGAAGAAATCTTCAAACCAAATGATATTGATCCATCTTTAACTAAATCACCTCGCACGTGCATCGCATGTTTTAAAAATGGCCATGGTTCTGAAAAATGTCCTATGTTGGAAAAAGGAAAAATCTCTAAGCCTTAGAAGGCTCAAAAGAAAACTCAGAAAGCAAAGCCTTCTAACAAGACTAAACCCTCTCAGAAGGGTAAAACTTCTCAGAAAGCAAGTGCTTCTGAAAAGGGCAAACAAAAGGTCTCTGACTCTCAAGACCATGACCCTTCTAAGAAAAGAAGGCAAAAGTCCAAGAAAGCTAACAAGCAAGGACCCAACAAAGAATGGGTACCTAAATCTGTTAACTTTGTGACTGCAGGTGCATCATCAAGCGCTGCTCCACCACCACGATGAGCAGTGGTACCTTGACAGTGGCTGCTCGAGGCACATGACTGGAAGCAAGCACTGGTTCAGAAGCCTCAAGCCCAAAAAGAGCGGAACAGTGCGATTCGGTGATGGCGCTAAGGGAAGAGTCACTGCAATCGGAGATGTTGGTAAGGATTCCTCTCACCAAATCTCAGATGTACTTTTGGTCGATGGCTTAACTCACAATCTATTAAGCATTAGTCAATTTTGTGACAAAGGCTTAAAGGTTGAGTTTTATGCCAAGTATTGTCATGTGATTAATCTCACAAATGACAAGATCGTTCTGGAAGGAAAACGTGTTGGTAACATCTATGTTATCCATCTGGATGATCTAAAGGATCAAAACGTGGAGTGCCTTGTCTCTGTCCATGAAGACAAATGGCTATGGCATAAGAAACTTGGTCATGCCCATATGAGACTTCTTTCTGAACTCTCTCAGAAAGGACTTGTAAAGGGCCTTCCCAGAATTAAGTATCAGAAGGATGCAACCTGCGACTTCTGTGAAAAAGGGAAACAGACCAAAGCTTTCTTTCCCAGTAAAAGTGGTATTTCCACTCAGAAACCACTGGAACTGCTCCACATGGATCTCTTTGGACCAACCAGAACGGCTTCTCTTTCTGGAAACGCTATGGTCTTGTCATAGTGGATGATTACCCCAGATTCACTTGGGTTTTCTTTCTAGCCTCTAAGGAAGAAACTTTTGAGAAGTTCAAAGCATTTGCAAAAAGAGTTTCAACAGAAAAGGATTCGCACATTCATACCATAAGATCAGATCATGGTGGTGAATTTGAGAACCATGCTTTCGAAAAGTTTTGTGAAAATCTGGGCATTGCTCACGAATTCTCATCTCCCAGAACTCCTCAACAAAATGGAGTGGCTGAGAGAAAGAATCGAAGCCTTCAAGAGATGGCAAGAACAATGCTTTTAGAAAGCGGACTTTCAAAAGGTTTCTGGGCTGAAGCAGTTAACACTTCATGCTACATTCAGAATCGAGTCTTTCTGAGACCAATTCTGAAAAAGACTCCTTACGAGCTATGGAAGAATAAAATACCAAACATTTCTTATTCCCATGTATTTGGTTCTTCTTGTTTTATTCTCAACACAAAGGACAAACTCTCTAAGTTTGATCCTAAGTCCGATGATGGATGCTTCCTAGGATACTCCTTAGTCTCTAAAGCTTACAGAGTATATAAAAAAGGAGTAAATGTGTTGAAGATACAATCCATATTAAGTTCAAAGAACTTAGTAAGGACATGTCTCAGAAAGATGCAGACTTAGAAGATGAGTTTGAGAAACTCAACATCACTTCTGAGAAAGCCAAAAAGAAAATTCTTATAGATGATGAGACTGACTTCCAACCCGTGGAACAACCATCTCCATCTAAAGAAAAATTCAGTAGCATCATCGAAGCTCCAGAACCTAGAGAATCTACTTCTCCAAATACAATGGAACCTAGATTCTCAGAAGGACAAGCTTCTGATGACTCAGAAAGAGAACCTTCTGTGTCTCCTTCTCAGAACCCTACTCCTAAAGGGATTAGAGGTTCAAGAGACTTGAAGAACGTCTCTTAGAACGAAGTCTTGGGCAATCCAGAACGTGGCGTAAGAACCAGAAGGAACTATACAAATCTTGCTATGGTTTCTGAGCTTGAACCAGACTCCATAGAAGAGGCGTTAGATGATCCTAACTGGATAAATGCCATGCAGGATGAACTTGACCAATTCGAGAGAAATCAAGTTTGGAAACTAACTCAGAAACCCAAAGGCAAGAGTGTCATTGGGACTAATGGTGTTTCGAAACAAACTTGATGAAAATGGTCAGGTCGTGAGAAACAAGGCCAGATTGGTTGCTCAAGGGTACAACCAACAAGAAGGGATAGACTACGATGAAACTTTCGCTCCAGTCGCAAGATTGGAAGCTATCAGAATGTTGCTAGCTTTTGCTGCACACAAAGGTTTCAAACTCTATCAGATGGACGTTAAGTCTGCCTTCTTGAATGGATACCTTTCTGAGGAAGTTTATGTAAAACAACCTCCTGGTTTTGTGAATGATGCATTCTCGAATCACGTATTTAAGCTTACAAAGGCTCTCTATGGTCTGAAACAAGCTCCAAGAGCTTGGTACGAAAGATTGAGCTCTTTCCTGCTTAAAAACAGATTCTCAAGAGGAAAGTAGACACAACTCTCTTTACACTCTCAAAAGACTCTAGCTTCTTGATTGTCCAGATTTATGTTGATGACATAATATTTGGCGCAACCAATGAATGCCTTTGCAAAGAATTCTCCAAGCTTATGCAAGGTGAATTCGAGATGAGCATGATGGGAGAATTAAAATTCTTCCTAGGACTACAAATCAAGCAAGAGTCAGAAGGAACAGTTATCCACCAAGAGAAGTATACCAAAGAACTTCTGAGGAAGTTTCTGATGGATAAGGCCAAGCCCATGAGCACTCCCATGCATCCCTCTCAAGTAATTGACTTGGATGAAGATGGTGAGAAAGTCTCAGAAAGCAACTATCGAGGAATGATTGGCTCACTTCTCTACTTAACTGCCTCCAGACCAGATATCCAACTTAGTGTTGGATCTGTGCTAGATTCCAGTCTAAGCCTAAGCAATCACACTTAACTGCAGTTAAACGAATTTTACGATATTTAAGTGGAACTACTAATCTTGGTCTTTGGTACGAGAAAGGGTGTTCTTCTGATGTTGTAGGATATTGTGATGCTGACTACGCTGGAGATAGGATCGATCGCAAAAGCACAAGTGGCTGCTGCTGCTTCTTTGGAGAATGCTTGATCACATGGTCTTGCAAGAAGCAAAATACGATCGCCCTATCAACTGCTGAAGCTGAATACGTGTCTGCTGCGAACTGCTGTTCTCAGATGCTATGGATTAAGAATCAGCTACTTGATTATTAATTAAGGTACACCAAAATTCCTATCCTTTGTGATAATACAAGTGCTATCAACTTAGCTAAGAATCCTACTCAGCATTCTCGATCCAAGCACATTGATATAAAATATCATTTTATTCGGGATCATGTGCAAAAAGGCGACATTGAACTCAAATTTGTGAATACTGAGGATCAAATCTCAGATATATTTACAAAGCCTTTACCCGAGGATCGTTTCAATATTCTGAAAGGAATTCTTAATCTAAGACGTTTCTAAGTACTTTGAAATTAAAAACTCTTTCTTAGAAACCCCCCTTAGTCCTAGTTTAGACTCTGAGACAAACAATAGAACTAAGCTTCTGAGCTTGAAGTAGGAAAACACAGAAAACTCTATCTGAGAAAATTTGTTCTCAGAAGACTCATCCCTCAGAAAGGAGATCTTCTGAAATATTTCTCAGAAGGAGCGTTTCTCAGAAGGACAACTTCTCTCAGAAAGGTACCTTCCGAGAAACAAGTTACCAACGGTAACTTTTGGATAAGCGTCAGAAAACGGCTAGTTACAAGCCATTTCTATAAATACTCATGGCATTGTTCCATTTGAGCACTTTGCGCTTAAAACTTACCAAAACTCGGCCAAATCCTCTCCTCGCTTTCCAATCTTCATTTGTTTCATCTCCATCCTCTCGCTCTCTCTCCGCTATCTCTGCTCTCATTTCTTCTCTATCTCCCTTCATCTCATTCCAAACTTAAACCTTTCTTCCTGATGGCCTCCTCTGGAGAAATCAAGGGTTTAATGAGAAACAACCTCAATGAAGTATCCGAAGATATTCTCTACGACAATGAGGAGATGCAATCCCTATTCCACAAGACTTATCTTCCAAGAAATCTTGCTATGGGAAGGGTACTACCTCTCAACGTATACAATCAAGTGGATGAACTTCAACTCACTTTCCTCAAGCAACCTGGATGGCCAGCCATGATAAGCTCCGAGGACGTGTGCTACCCAAATGTGGTGAGAGCATTCTATTCGCAAATAGAAAGGTTCACCAACAAAGGAGTCAAAAGCACGATTGCTGATCAGCAAATCCGCTTCTCCTCCTCTGACATCAACAAAGTTTTCAAGACCTTGAATGGTGGTGTTGTCATCGCGACGACCCAGAATGGGTCAAGGAGGTAGATGACTCAGAAGAAGAAGTGGTGACACTTCTGACTGGTAGCAACAGTCTACACTCAAGGGCGTAAAGGTGCCTCATCTTACGCAAGAGGCCAGAATCATCTTCTCAGTTGTTCAACATACCCTTCTCCCTCGGATTGAGACATGGGGAACGTTACCACCATGGATGCATGCCTATTGTACCACCTGCTGAAGAAGGAAAGAGTAGATTTTGGAAGGATGGTGCTCAACTACATGATGCACCAAGCTCATCCTAAGAGGGCTCTCACAAGTCTACCTTACGGAAGCCTTCTGACCAGAATCCTCGACCATTTCTCCTTCCCACTGAGGACTATGAGTATGTCTTCAACCACAGCAAATTCACCCATGGTCACCTTCAACAACATCAAGAAGAAGAAGGTACCAGAGACGGGGGCCTAAGAAGAAGGAGGAAGCAAAGCTTTACAAGGGAGCTGCTAGCACCAAACAGCCCTCTAAGGCTGAGAAAGGAAAGGAAAAGGCTTCTGACCCTCAGAAAGGGAAGAAGCAACCAAAAGGTGACTCACCCTTCTCCAACAAGGGTGACAAGGAGTATGGCTTCTGAGGAAGCTCAGAAGACTCCTCAGAAGGAACCTGAGGTTGTTGAGGCTGCTGAAGACTCAGAAGAAACAACGTCTGAGCAACCCATGACTAGAAAGAGGAAACCACCTCCAACTCTCCAAGTCCCAGACGTGCCACCTGAAGGGAAAAAGAAACGTGGTCATTTGGTAAAAGCTTACTCTAAAACTCCACCTTCCTTTCTTAAATCTTCTTCTACTTCAATTCCTGTTTCTGATTCTGTTTCTGGTCTAAAACCCACCAATTTTAGAACTAAACTCCTGCATTCCTTGAACTATCAGGGAAAATCTCACAAAGGAGTGCGGATAAAACCACTAAGAAACAGATCCCGCCGAAGCCGACGGGTAAGGGAATATTCGCAGTTGTTGCTGCTGCTGCTGTTGAAGAAGAAGCAGAAGCTTCTCATCACTCCTCCCCTCTGGGAATGTTTCTCCTCCCAGAGAAGACGTTCAGGGGCATGGAGGAAATGTTGCTGATTCCTCTTCTGAGGAAGGTGATGCGGCAAGCTTCCGGATTGAGCATCGCACCCCAGATGCTGGAAGCTCCAAGAAAGAGCCCCAAAAGAAGCCATCTGAGGTTTCTATGGTGGAACTTTCTGAGGCAACCACAACTGAGGCTGCTACTGTGAATGCTGAGTCATTGGCTCAGACGATGCTTGAGGTCCAGAAGGGACTGGATCAACCTTCTGAGACTCCAGAAGCTGCTCAGATGCAACCAGAACAACAACTACAGCATGAGGAAGCCTTACTTGAACCAACTTCTGAGGTTGGTCCCTCTCTTCTGAGATCCCTTCGGAACATGAGGAAACTCATGTCTCCAGCACATGAAGTAGTGCCAGGGACCACCAACACTGGGCTCAGCTCAGAGGTGGGCGCTGACGCTACCATGGCTGCCGGAGTTGCAGCAGTTGAGGCATTTGTTGCCCACAGTTCCTTGGAAGGAACTCTATCTGA